>JAVTVJ010001226.1:0-16062 GCA_034509425.1 Eopsaltria australis | reverse complement strand
GTATGGATCAAGATTCCTCGCAAACCCAAGCAGCCACCTACAAGGACACTGGCTGCTCTTGCAGGGCCAAAACCCTCCTCCAAACTTAAATCAAGAAAGTGGGGGGCAGAGTTCTCTTTCTCAGAGAAAAGGGACACTTTTTGTGTCCTGGCCCTAAGGCCCTCTGCTCCCTGCTGCCTCCTGAAAATTCGCATGGATCAAGATTCCTGGCAGACCCAAGCTGCCACCGACTAGGACCCTGGCTGCCCTTGCAGGGCCAAAACCCTCCTCCAAACTGACATCAAGAAACTGGGGGGCAGAGTTCTCTTTCTCAGAGAAAAGGGACACATTTGTGTCCCGGCCCTAAGGCACTCTGCTCCCGGACGCCACCTGAAATGCCGCATGGATCAAGATCCTTCCCAGACCCAAGCTGCCATCAACCAGGACTCTGGTTGCATTTGTAGGGCTAAAACCCTCCACCAAACCGACATCATGGATCTTGGGGCTAAGTTTTCTTTCACGTGGAAAAGTGCCATCATTTGTATCGTAAGCCCCCTGTCTGGGAGTCGACTGCCGCCTCATCAAATTCCGCATGGAGCAAGATCCCTCACAGACCCAAGCTGCCACCGACAAGGACCCTGGCTGCCCTTGCAGGGCCAAAACCCTCCTCCAAACTGACATTAAGAAACTGGGGGGCAGAGTTCTCTTTCTCAGAGAAAAGGGACACTTTTTGTGTCCCGGCCCTAAGGCACTCTGCTCCCGGACGCCACCTGAATTTTCCTAACAGGTTTTTTTTTTTTCCCCTCCATGCTTTTTCATAACATCAGAGGGCAAGAAATTCTCTTCCGGCTTCCAAAATCTCCTAGTTACTTTCCCCCTTTCTGCATCAGGCAAAATGGAGGGTTATTAAGGTTTTTTTAACCAAATACTCTTTGAGGCAGGAAAAATTAAGAAGAGTAAGAGAAACAGTGCTGCTTTTGGGCATAGCTTCTTTGTACACTATTCTGGAAATAAAAAAACCCAACACCCATCATTCCCCCACCTCCCTCACCACCCCCCCCCCCCATAAAAAAACAAAACAAACCCACATGCCTTACAAAACCAACCTGCAGAATGTTCAGTATTTCAAATGAGAACAAGCGTAGAGGGGACATCAAAAGATGGCTCCTCCTTAACCATTTGTGCATGCAGTGCTCTTCAATCAACTCCTACATTCTCCTTCTCCTACAACAAACAGCTGTCTTCAGAACTGCCTGTTCTCCAATCCAGCCTTTCTGGGATGCTACTGTACATTGCCTTAGTACGTGCTTCACTAGTCACTTAAATCACAGGATAACTTGACTAAACCATCAGTGGTAACTTTGCAGCTCTTCAAACTGCTTGAAAACTGAAACCTTGCACAAGGTTCAGACAAAGGAAAATCCAAAATGTGGACAGCATCTCCCTGCTGCTGCTACTGGAAGCCTTCAAGTCCACCACTGCAGTCTAAAAACTCCACTGATCATCTGAGTATTGCACAAGTTCTCCAAGGAAGACAACAACAAGGCTAAGGCACGCACACCAACGCTGATCAAAATCACTTGATGCTCATGGAGAAAAATAAAGAACCTTTACTTTCCTAAAGACAAGGTGACTACTGCTAGTAGGAAAAAAACCAGATGTTCTGCAAAACCTATTTTCAGGCTTTTGCTAAGGTCACAGGACTGAGGGATACAGAAAGACCTGTCCCAATTTGGCAGAATGCCGCATCAACCGCTCCACTTTCTTCACCAAGCCCGCACCTAACATCATCTCCAAATCCTGAGCCCGTGCAGCTCTGGCCCCATTACCTAAGAAAAGAGCAACTCTGCAAGCAGTTGGCAAAGATGAACAACTTAGCATTACTGTGGCCGACGACATGCTCTGACCTTTTTTGCTTTCAGCTATGGATCTTCTACCTCCGAGCGTCGCACTGAAAAGCTCCTTGCCATTGAGCTCTTGCAGCACCTCCGCCAGCTTCGCTGCCAAACTCTTCAGCACCAGCGCAAGGTACCTGAAATCGGGAGGCAAAAAGAGGTGGTCAGTGAAGGCAAGTTGCTCCCGCCGACAGGCAGCCTCCACATTCAGCGTCCCGTATGTCTCTCTCAGGATGGGGGACAAAATGCCTCGGCGGAGCGCGGCGCTGGGCGGCAGCGGCCGGCACGGCATGGAGCGCGCGCTGCCGGCTCGCTGCCGCCGGCGCCGCTGCGGGGACGGCCGATTGGCTGCAATGGGCCACGTGCGGCAAGGAGGGCAGCGGGGCAAAGGCGGGCACGCCTCATAGCCCCCCAGAAGGCCGGCCTCTGCTCCCCGCTCGGACCACGGCACGGGCAGTGCCAGGAGCCTCTCGCTGCGGCCGCCTCCGGCCGCATGCCAGAGCGCGCACTGCCCGGCCGGCGCCGCCGCTCCGCGGGCTCCCACGGCGCCCGCCGGGCCGCTGCCGGCGGCGGGAGCCGAGCGACAGGAAGCGGATGCGCACAGCGCCACGCCCGCCCCGCCCCGCCCGCGGCCCCTCTCTCCTCGCGTGGGCCCGCCGCGCCTGCCCCGCAACGCCTGTGCTCAGCGCCACGCGGCACACGCGCGCCGCCGTTTCCGGCCGAGCCGCTGGCGAAGCCGGGGCACGGTCCTGCCGGGACAGCCTCGGCGGCTGCTGGCTTCCGGCAGCGCCGAGCAGCCGGTGAGCGGGGGGCGAGGCAAAGGAGAGATGGAGGCGGTGCCAGTGGGCGGTGTCACACGGCCGATCCTGCCGCAGCCACCCCTTCCACGCCCCCTCGGCTGCTGTTGACAGCGGCCTCAGCCCTGCCCGCGCCAGCAGCGATGTGGCTTCGCAATTGGAGGGGTGGAGGGGAGGTGGGGGGGGGATAGGAGGGGGTGGGGGATGGGGGGGGCAGGGGCACACTGACACCCCGCAGCAAGTCCCTCCTGCTGGCAAAACTCATCCACATTCCACTTGTTTATGGCCAAAGAGAAGAACAGACTAGTCCCCTAACTATTTCAAGAAGGAGACAGGCCATGGGCCATTTGCCCTGGGCTTTCTCTAATCCTGCCGCCTTGTAGCCTCCTTCATATCCTAAGTTCCGGGCTGCATCTCCCTCTCCCTTTTCACCACTGCCTGAGCTGATCGCTTATGGGATGCCGCACTCCAATATCGCCTCTCTTTGGTTTACATTAAAGAAAGAAAGAAGAAACTCGTCGTCATTCTATTCAGTTTTGTCCTCTTGCTCTAGCTTCAGGAATTTAACAGTGCCATGCCTGAGCAACAGTCTGTGGTGATTAGTAGCATTTGCAACAGCTAACAGCTTCTTCTCTTCCTTGCCTGTCTATCGCTTCCTAGCCCTGTCTGCAAGTGGATTCCCACGGTCTCTTTGGACAGACATATTCATCTTCCTTCTCTCAGTCCCACACCTGCTTGGCGCTGCGTGGGTCCCCCTGGCACCACACCCCGCCCCCCCACCTACTCCCCAAACCTGTGCACACACACACACACACACACACCTGCGCTACACAGGCACGTAGCCAGCACACACTACTAGCACACACATACCCCCTCCACATACACATTCACGCCTACCCTGCACAACCCTGCCCCAGCACAACCCTGCAAACACACACCACCCCACACCCACTCCCACACGAGCTGCACTGCACGCAGCCGCCCCACCCTCACTGCCACGGCCGTCTGGCAGTGCTCGCTACTGACACGCTTAGCCATGCCTTGCATTGCTTTGCTATGCGGTCTGTAGCCTCGTCTCAGCCTTCCGCCCCTGCAGTGCCTTGCATTGACTTGCTCACTCATCCCCCTCGTGACCTCCCTTTCGATTTGTCCAGGTCCAACTTTTCATTTCCTTCTCCTTCTAGGACTCTCATTGCCTTATGGAGCATCTTCCTTTTGCCCTTGAATCCTTCCATTGCTTCGCGTTATCTTTCTCGCCCCTCCCCCACCTGGAACTCAAGACGCCTTTTTCATGCCATTCCCGAGCCTTGCCCTCCTGCCCCGTCTGATTCGCCTATGATTCATAGTGCCAGTGTTGCTGGAGCAGATGTTATGACATCATGGGCTGGAAGAGTCCGGCAAGATTCTTCTGTCCTGACACCTTCTTGGTAGGTGCAATTGTTGGCCATTCAATACTGCATGTGCATCAGTCCCTGGATGCTTTGTATCTTGGAGGAGGCCGTGCCATTTCTTTGGATTACCACTCTTCCGTAAAGAAAGCAAGTTTAGGCGTGCACACTGGGTGGCCTCAAGGAATGAAGAGGCTTTTGCCAATAAGCAGTGCTCTGGCTTTGAGCTGCTCAACTGTCAGTGCAAAGGCAGATGCCAGGCTGTTGAGCATTTTGTCCTGGGAGCTTTAGTGTGTCAGCAGTCCCTGGTGCTGTTCCGTTTGCATCCTGACTCTGTGAGAGTGAAGGCTTCGGAAGGTAGCTAGAGCTGAGGACGGAAAGTGCCGCGAGCAGGGTGTATGCGGCTAGCTCGATGGGTGCAGCTGAAGCTGCAGACAGCAAGGGCATTATTAGCTGGCACTTGTGCCAGCTCTGTTTTTGCTAGATGTTTCCGAGTGGGCGGATTCAGCTAGAGTGGAAAGCATGTAGGGCAAAGGAGTTCGTCTTGCCGTTTGAGTGCGGTGCAAAGAAGGCTCCGCACTTGGGAGAGGAAGATCAGGCAAATCTTTTCGCGCTGGCCACAGGACGCTTGAGAGCAGGGACGTTTCCAAGGCGGCTCTAGCCTCGGAGTGGTTTCGAGCTGTCCTCGGAGCGTTTCCTTCTTTTGCGAGTCGACAGCGCCATCTTGTGGCTTTGGACTGCTAAAGCAACATCGGCAGGGCAAGAGACTGTCAGGCCCGCTCCTCTTGCAGTGTGCACACTGCGCAAAGAAGCCCGGTTCCCTGCGGCTTCGCTCTTCGCCCAAAGTGACTTGGACACAACTGAAACTCAGCGACGGCATTCAGCTTTGCCACTTTTCTCCGTCTCTGCTGCACGTATCCGCAGCGTGCTATGGACGGTTTTCCCTCAGCTCCTGGTACAGTGAGACACTCTCTTCTTCGCAGATGATTGCGAGCTGTGCATCTAGCTTGTCGCTCAGTGAGCTGTGCAGCACTGCAGCAAGGTCTTTCAACGTCCGACACTTTCAGCAGCACCACAAAGCCGGGCGACGGGAAGGCGAAGAAGCTAGACGTTCATTCCTGGCTCTTTTCTCTCTCGGCCAGCCGGGCCAGCCGACTTTGGTCGCTGGGTGAGGTTAGAATGTGCGCGCCTTCGCCGTGACAAGGGCCGTGCAGAGAGCGCCGGGCTGGGACGGGGCTTTGCAGGCGGTAAAGGAAAGAGGAGTGTTCCTGAAAAGTGGTGCAAATACGAGTTTGCTCAAGTTGCAGGGGAGAGCTGCGGGCAGCTTTATTATTCTGGCACAGGTGTCCGAGTGAGCCGCAGTCGAAAAGCTTTCCCTTGAGATTCAGAGGGCGAGAGGCGCAATACGGGCTGAGAAGCCAAGTTCGCTGTCAGAGCGTCTTTCGGCTGAAGCACGGCTTAGCAGCGCTTGACTGCCGGCACAGTGTCCTCTGCGAGAAATAGAGCGCTATTCTCCACAGCGGAGAAAGAAATTGCCGTGGCTCACACAAGGCGTAGAACGAAGCCGCACGGTACAGGGCTTGTGTGCGCAGCGCACTGACGGCGTGAGGAGCGTGCCTGCCGCTGGCCGGCCAGCCGAATTCTCTTTGGCAGTGCTAAAGGAAAAGTTCAGCTAGAGCTGCTTGCGCCGCTACTTATTTCTCTTCCAGCCCCTCGGGGAAACAGCTGCTCCTACCTTTATGCTCCGAGAAGCAGAGAACACAATTACAGATGCAGCGGAGAAGGGAAGGAGAGAGTGCACCGTGTGAGCTTCATGTTGCTTACGTGGGGCAAGCGGAAAGTGAAGCCCTGCACTGTCTTTTACATCTTAGAAGGAAGAGAGCGTTCTCAGCTGACTCTGAATGTGATCGAGATTTTGCTAGTCATTTTCCGTTCGGTTCACTGCGCAAAGAAGCCCGGTTCCCTGCGGCTTCGCTCTTCGCCCAAAGTGACTTGGACACAACTGAAACTCAGCGACGGCATTCAGCTTTGCCGCTTTTCGCCGTCTCTGCTGCACGCATCCGCAGCGTGCTATGGACGGTTTTCCCTCAGCTCCTGGTACAGTGAGACACTCTTCTTCGCAGATGATTGCGAGCTGTGCATCTAGCTTGTCGCTCAGTGAGCTGTGCCAGGAAAGAAGCACTTGCAGCGTTAGTCTTTCAACGTCCGACACTTTCAAAGCAGCACCACAAAGCCGGGCGACGGGAAGGGGCGAAGAAGCAGACGTTCATTCCTGGCTCTTTTTCCTCGGCCAGCCGGCCAGCTGGATCTTTGGTCGTTGCGAGGCTAGAATGTGTGCGGCGCTCCTTCGCCGTGACAAGGGCCGTGCAGAGAGCGCCGGGCTGGGACGGGGCTTTGCAGGCGGTAAAGGAAAGAGGAGTGTTCCTGAAAAGTGGTGCAAATACGAGTTTGCTCAAGTTGCAGGGGAGAGCTGCGGGCAGCCTTATTATTCTGGCACAGGTGTCCGAGTGAGCTGCAGTCGAAAAGCTTTCCCTTGAGATTCAGAGGGCGAGAGGCGCAATACGGGCTGAGAAGCCAAGTTCGCTGTCAGAGCGTCTTTCGGCTGAAGCAAGGCTTAGCAGCGCTTGACTGCCGGCACAGCGTCCTCTGCGAGAAATAGAGCGCTATTCTCCACAGCGGAGAAAGAAATTGCCGTGGCTCACACAAGGCGTAGAACGAAGCCGCACGGTACAGGGCTTGTGTGCGCAGCGTACTGACGGCGTGAGGAGCGTGCCTGCCGCTGGCCGGCCAGCCGAATTCTCCTTGGCAGTGCTAAAGGAAAAGTTCAGCTAGAGCTGCTTGCGCCGCTACTTATTTCTCTTCCAGCCCCTCGGGGAAACAGCTGCTCCTACCTTTATGCTCCGAGAAGCAGAGAACACAATGACAGATGCAGCGGAGAAGGGAAGGAGAGAGTGCAACGTGTGAGCTTCATGTTGCTTACGTGGGGCAAGCGGAAAGTGAAGCCCTGCACTGTCTTTTACATCTTAGAAGGAAGAGAGCGTTCCTCAGCTGGACCTGAATGACGATATTTCAATTTTTTCCGTTCGACCACCGGGCAAAGAAGCTCCGGTTCTCGGCGGTTTCGCTCTTCGCTTCCAGCGATCAATAACCAAAACTCGAAGCGACGGCATTCAGTTTCGCTTCGCCGCCGTCTTCGCTGTACGCATCCGACCGTTTTCCTCAGTTCTGGTACAGTGAGACAATTTTCGTAGATGATTGCGAGCTGTGCATTCAGCTTGTCGCCCAGTGAGCTGTGCCAGGAAAGAAGCACTTGCAGCGTTAGTCTTTCAACGTCCGACACTTTCAAAGCAGCACCACAACGCCGGGCGACGGAAGGGGCGAAGAAGCAGACGTTCATTCCTGGCTCTTTTTCCTCGGCCAGCCGGCCAGCCGGATCTTTGGTCGTTGTGAGGCTAGAATGTGTGCGGCGCTCCTTTGCCGTGACAAGGGCCGTGCAGAGAGCGCCGGGCTGGGACGGGGCTTTGCAGGCGGTAAAGGAAAGAGGAGTGTTCCTGAAAAGAGGTGCAAATACGAGTTTGCTCAAGTTGCAGGGGAGAGCTGTGCGGGCAGCCTTATTATTCTGGCACAGGTGTCCGAGTGAGCCGCAGCCGAAAAGCTTTCCCTTGAGATTCAGAGGGCGAGAGGCGCAATACGGGCTGAGAAGCCAAGTTCGCTGTCAGAGCGTCTTTCGGCTGAAGCAAGGCTTAGCAGCGCTTGACTGCCGGCACAGTGTCCTCTGCGAGAAATAGAGCGCTGTTCTCCACAGCGGCGAAAGAAATTGCCGTGGCTCACACAAGGCGTAGAACGAAGCCGCACGGTACAGGGCTTGTGTGCGCAGCGTATTGACGGCGTGAGGAGCGTGCCTGCCGCTGGCCGGCCAGCCGAATTCTCTTTGGCAGTGCTAAAGGAAAAGTTCAGCTAGAGCTGCTTGCGCTGCTACTTATTTCTCTTCCAGCCCCTCGGGGAAACAGCTGCTCCTACCTTTATGCTCCGAGAAGCAGAGAACACAATGACAGATGCAGCGAAGAAGGGAAGGAGAGAGTGCACCGTGTGAGCTTCATCTTGCTTACGTGGGGCAAGCGGAAAGTGAAGCCCTGCACTGTCTTTTACATCTTAGAAGGAAGAGAGCGTTCTCAGCTGACTCTGAATGTGATCGAGATTTTGCTAGTCTTTTTCCGTTCGGTTCACTGCGCAAAGAAGCCCGGTTCCCTGCGGCTTCGCTCTTCGCCCAATGTGACTTGGACACAACTGAAACTCAGCGACGGCATTCAGCTTTGCCGCTTTTCGCCGTCTCTGCTGCACGCATCCGCAGCGTGTTATGGACGGTTTTCCCTCAGCTCCTGGTACAGTGAGACACTCTCTTCTTCGCAGATGATTGCGAGCTGTGCATCTAGCTTGTCGCTCAGTGAGCTGTGCCAGGAAAGAAGCACTTGCAGCGTTAGTCTCTCAACGTCCGACACTTTCAAAGCAGCACCACAAAGCCGGGCGACGGGAAGGGGCGAAGAAGCAGACGTTCATTCCTGGCTCTTTTTCCTCGGCCAGCCGGCCAGCCGGATCTTTGGTCGTTGCGAGGCTAGAATGCGCGCCCGCCGCATTGGCGGCCGTGCATACGCTGGCTGGGACGGCTTCTGGTATGGTAAAGCGAAAGAGGAGGAATTTGAAAAGCGGGTGCAAATAATGAGTTTGCCTGCTGCGGGAGAGCTGCGGCAGCTCATTATTCCGGCACAGGTGTCCGAGTGAGCCGCAGTCGAAAAGCTTTCCCTCGAGATTCAGAGGGCGAGAGGCGCAATACGGGCTGAGAAGTCAAGTTCGCTGTCAGAGCGTCTTTCGGCTGAAGCAAGGCTTAGCAGCGCTTGACTGCCGGCACAAGGTTCTCTGCGGAGGAGCACGAGTTGCCCCACTGCAAAACGAAAGTCAAGCCACGGGTTACAGAAAACGAAGAACGAAGACAGTCAGCTGAGAACACTCTCTTCCTTCTAAGATGTAAAAGACAGTGCAGGGCTTCACTTTCCGCTTGCCCCACGTAAGCAACATGAAGCTCACACGGTGCACTCTCTCCTCCCTTTCTCCGCTGCATCTGTCATTGTGTTCTCTGCTTCTCGGAGCATAAAGGTAGGAGCAGCTGTTTCCCCGAGGGGCTGGAAGAGAAATAAGTAGCGGCGCGAGCAGCTCTAGCTGAACTTTTCCTTTAGCACTGCCAAAGAGAATTCGGCTGGCCGGCCAGCGGCAGGCACGCTCCTCACGCCGTCAGTACGCTGCGCACACAAGCCCTGTACCGTGCGGCTTCGTTCTACGCCTTGTGTGAGCCACGGCAATTTCTTTCTCCGCTGTGGAGAACAGCGCTCTATTTCTCGCAGAGGACACAGTGCCGGCAGTCAAGCGCTGCTAAGCCTTGCTTCAGCCGAAAGACGCTCTGACAGCGAACTTGGCTTCTCAGCCTGTATTGCGCCTCTCGCCCTCTGAATCTCAAGGGAAAGCTTTTCGACTGCGGCTCACTCGGACACCTGTGCCAGAATAATAAGGCTGCTCGCAGCTCTCCCCTGCAACTTGAGCAAACTCGTATTTGCACCACTTTTCAGGAACACTCCTCTTCCCTTTACCGCCTGCAAAGCCCCGTCCCAGCCCGGCGCTCTCTGCACGGCCCTTGTCACGGCGAAGGAGCGCCGCACACATTCTAGCCTCGCAACGACCAAAGATCCGGCTGGCCGGCTGGCCGAGGAAAAAGAGCCAGGAATGAACGTCTGCTTCTTCGCCCCTTCCTGTCGCCCGGCTTTGTGGTGCTGCTTTGAAAGTGTCGGACGTTGAAAGACTAACGCTGCAAGTGCTTCTTTCCTGGCACAGCTCACTGAGCGACAAGCTAGATGCACAGCTCGCAATCATCTGCGAAGAAGAGAGTGTCTCACTGTACCAGGAGCTGAGGGAAAACCGTCCATAGCACGCTGCGGATGCGTGCAGCAGAGACGGCGAAAAGTGGCAAAGCTGAATGCCGTCGCTGAGTTTCAGTTGTGTCCAAGTCACATTGGGCGAAGAGCGAAGCCGCAGGGAACCGGGCTTCTTTGCGCAGTGTGCACACTGCAAGAGGAGCGGGCCTGACAGTCTCTTGCCCTGCCGATGTTGCGTTAGCAGTCCAAAGCCACAAGATGGCGCTGTCGACTCGCAAAAGAAGGAAACGCTCCGAGGACAGCTCGAAACCTCTCCGAGGCTAGAGCCGCCTTGGAAACGTCCCTGCTCTCAAGCGTCCTGTTGCCAGCGCGAAAAGATTTGCCTGATCTTCTTCTCCCAAGTGCGGAGCCTTCTTTGCACCGCACTCAAACGGCAAGACGAACTCCTTTGCCCTACATGCTTTCCACTCTAGCTGAATCTGCCCACTCGGAAACATCTAGCAAAAACAGAGCTGACACAAGTGCCAGCTAATAATGCCCTTGCTGTCTGCAGCTTCAGCTGCACCCATCGAGCTAGCCGCACACACCCTGCTCGCGGCACTTTCCTTCCTCAGCTCTAGCTACCTTCCGAAGCCTTCACTCTCACAGAGTCAGGATGCAAACGGAACAGCACCAGGGACTGCTGACACACTAAAGCTCCCAGGACAAAATGCTCAACAGCCTGGCATCTGCCTTTGCACTGACAGTTGAGCAGCTCAAAGCCAGAGCACTGCTTATTGGCAAAAGCCTCTTCATTCCTTGAGGCCACCCAGTGTGCACGTCTAAACTTGCTTTCTTTACGGAAGAGTGGTAATCCAAAGAAATGGCACGGCCTCCTCCAAGATACAAAGCATCCAGGGACTGATGCACATGCAGTATTGAATGGCCAACAATTGCACCTACCTAGAAGGTGTCAGGACAGAAGAATCTTGCCGGACTCTTCCAGCCCATGATGTCATAACATCTGCTCCAGCAACACTGGCACTATGAATCATAGGCGAATCAGACAGGGCAGGAGGGCAAGGCTCGGGAATGGCATGAAAAGGCGTCTTGAGTTCCAGGTGGGGGAGGGGCGAGAAAGATAACGCGAAGCAATGGAAGGATTCAAGGGCAAAAGGAAGATGCTCTGTAAGGCAATGAGAGTCCTAGAAGGAGAAGGAAATGAAAAGCTGGACCTGGACAAATCGAAAGGGAGGTCACGAGGGGGATGAGTGAGCAAGTCAATGCAAGGCACTGCAGGGGCGGAAGGCTGAGACGAGGCTACAGACTGCATAGCAAAGCAATGCAAGGCATGGCGAAGCGTGTCAGTAGCGAGCACTGCCAGACGGCCGTGGCAGTGAGGGTGGGGCGGCTGCGTGCAGTGCAGCTCGTGTGGGAGTGGGGGTGGGGTGGTGTGTGTTTGCAGGGCTGTGCGGGGGCAGGGTTGTGCAGGGTAGGCGTGAATGTGTATGTGGAGGGGGTATGTGTGTGCTAGTAGTGTGTGCTGGCTACGTGCCTGTGTAGCGCAGGGGTGTGTGTGTGTGTGTGTGTGCAGAGGTGTGGGGAGTAGGTGGGGGGGCGGGGTGTGGTGCCAGGGGGACCCACGCAGCGCCAAGCAGGTGTGGGACTGAGAGAAGATTGAATATGTCTGTCCAAAGAGACCGCGGGTTTCTTTATGCAGTGAACCTTGGGGAATCTGAAAAAGACTAGCAAAATCACCACAATCAGAGTAAGCTGAGAACGCTCTCTTCCTTCTAAGATGTAAAAGACAGTGCAGGGCTTCACTTTCCGCTTGCCCCACGTAAGCAACATGAAGCTCACACGGTGCACTCTCTCCTTCCCTTCTCCGCTGCATCTGTCATTGTGTTCTCTGCTTCTCGGAGCATAAAGGTAGGAGCAGCTGTTTCCCCGAGGGGCTGGAAGAGAAATAAGTAGCGGCGCAAGCAGCTCTAGCTGAACTTTTCCTTTAGCACTGCCAAAGAGAATTCGGCTGGCCGGCCAGCGGCAGGCACGCTCCTCACGCCGTCAGTACGCTGCGCACACAAGCCCTGTACCGTGCGGCTTCGTTCTACGCCTTGTGTGAGCCACGGCAATTTCTTTCTCCGCTGTGGAGAATAGCGCTCTATTTCTCGCAGAGGACACTGTGCCGGCAGTCAAGCGCTGCTAAGCCTTGCTTCAGCCGAAAGACGCTCTGACAGCGAACTTGGCTTCTCAGCCCGTATTGCGCCTCTCGCCCTCTGAATCTCAAGGGAAAGCTTTTCGACTGCGGCTCACTCGGACACCTGTGCCAGAATAATAAGGCTGCCCGCAGCTCTCCCCTGCAACTTGAGCAAACTCGTATTTGCACCACTTTTCAGGAACACTCCTCTTTCCTTTACCGCCTGCAAAGCCCCGTCCCAGCCCGGCGCTCTCTGCACGGCCCTTGTCACGGCGAAGGAGCGCCGCACACATTCTAGCCTCGCAACGACCAAAGATCCGGCTGGCCGGCTGGCCGAGGAAAAAGAGCCAGGAATGAACGTCTGCTTCTTCGCCCCTTCCCGTCGCCCGGCTTTGTGGTGCTGCTTTGAAAGTGTCGGACGTTGAAAGACTAACGCTGCAAGTGCTTCTTTCCTGGCACAGCTCACTGAGCGACAAGCTAGATGCACAGCTCGCAATCATCTGCGAAGAAGAGAGTGTCTCACTGTACCAGGAGCTGAGGGAAAACCGTCCATAGCACGCTGCGGATGCGTGCAGCAGAGACGGCGAAAAGCGGCAAAGCTGAATGCCGTCGCTGAGTTTCAGTTGTGTCCAAGTCACATTGGGCGAAGAGCGAAGCCGCAGGGAACCGGGCTTCTTTGCGCAGTGTGCACACTGCAAGAGGAGCGGGCCTGACAGTCTCTTGCCCTGCCGATGTTGCGTTAGCAGTCCAAAGCCACAAGATGGCGCTGTCGACTCGCAAAAGAAGGAAACGCTCCGAGGACAGCTCGAAACCTCTCCGAGGCTAGAGCCGCCTTGGAAACGTCCCTGCTCTCAAGCGTCCTGTTGCCAGCGCGAAAAGATTTGCCTGATCTTCCTCTCCCAAGTGCGGAGCCTTCTTTGCACCGCACTCAAACGGCAAGACGAACTCCTTTGCCCTACATGCTTTCCACTCTAGCTGAATCTGCCCACTCGGAAACATCTAGCAAAAACAGAGCTGGCACAAGTGCCAGCTAATAATGCCCTTGCTGTCTGCAGCTTCAGCTGCACCCATCGAGCTAGCCGCACACACCCTGCTCGCGGCACTTTCCTTCCTCAGCTCTAGCTACCTTCCGAAGCCTTCACTCTCACAGAGTCAGGATGCAAACGGAACAGCACCAGGGACTGCTGACACACTAAAGCTCCCAGGACAAAATGCTCAACAGCCTGGCATCTGCCTTTGCACTGACAGTTGAGCAGCTCAAAGCCAGAGCACTGCTTATTGGCAAAAGCCTCTTCATTCCTTGAGGCCACCCAGTGTGCACGTCTAAACTTGCTTTCTTTACGGAAGAGTGGTAATCCAAAGAAATGGCACGGCCTCCTCCAAGATACAAAGCATCCAGGGACTGATGCACATGCAGTATTGAATGGCCAACAATTGCACCTACCTAGAAGGTGTCAGGACAGAAGAATCTTGCCGGACTCTTCCAGCCCATGATGTCATAACATCTGCTCCAGCAACACTGGCACTATGAATCATAGGCGAATCAGACAGGGCAGGAGGGCAAGACTCGGGAATGGCATGAAAAAGGCGTCTTGAGTTCCAGGTGGGGGAGGGGCGAGAAAGATAACGCGAAGCAATGGAAGGATTCAAGGGCAAAAGGAAGATGCTCTGTAAGGCAATGAGAGTCCTAGAAGGAGAAGGAAATGAAAAGCTGGACCTGGACAAATCGAAAGGGAGGTCACGAGGGGGATGAGTGAGCAAGTCAATGCAAGGCACTGCAGGGGCGGAAGGCTGAGACGAGGCTACAGACCGCATAGCAAAGCAATGCAAGGCATGGCGAAGCGTGTCAGTAGCGAGCACTGCCAGACGGCCGTGGCAGTGAGGGTGGGGCGGCTGCGTGCAGTGCAGCTCGTGTGGGAGTGGGTGTGGGGTGGTGTGTGTTTGCAGGGTTGTGCGGGGGCAGGGTTGTGCGGGGTAGGCGTGAATGTGTATGTGGAGGGGGTATGTGTGTGCTAGTAGTGTGTGCTGGCTACGTGCCTGTGTAGCGCAGGTAGGTGTGTGTGTGTGCAGAGGTGGGGGGGCGGGGTGTGGTGCAGGGGGA
The DNA here is from genome assembly GCA_034509425.1 of Eopsaltria australis. Classification (NCBI taxonomy): domain Eukaryota; kingdom Metazoa; phylum Chordata; class Aves; order Passeriformes; family Petroicidae; genus Eopsaltria; species Eopsaltria australis. Next base: position 1,805 of record JAVTVJ010001226.1, on the reverse strand, counting down.
CCCACGCAGCGCCAAGCAGGTGTGGGACTGAGAGAAGTAAGATGAATATGTCTGTCCAAAGAGACCGTGGCTTCTTTGCTCAGTGAACCGAACAGAAAAAGACTAGCAAAATCTCGATCACAATCAGAGTCAGCTGAGAACGCTCTCTTCCTTCTAAGATGTAAAAGACAGTGCAGGGCTTCACTTTCCGCTTGCCCCACGTAAGCAACATGAAGCTCACACGGTGCACTCTCTCCTTCCCTTCTCCGCTGCATATGTCATTGTGTTCTCTGCTTCTCGGAGCATAAAGGTAGGAGCAGCTGTTTCCCCGAGGGGCTGGAAGAGAAATAAGTAGCGGCGCAAGCAGCTCTAGCTGAACTTTTCCTTTAGCACTGCCAAAGAGAATTCGGCTGGCCGGCCAGCGGCAGGCACGCTCCTCACGCCGTCAGTACGCTGCGCACACAAGCCCTGTACCGTGCGGCTTCGTTCTACGCCTTGTGTGAGCCACGGCAATTTTTTTCTCCGCTGTGGAGAATAGCGCTCTATTTCTCGCAGAGGACACTGTGCCGGCAGTCAAGCGCTGCTAAGCCTTGCTTCAGCCGAAAGACGCTCTGACAGCGAACTTGGCTTCTCAGCCCGTATTGCGCCTCTCGCCCTCTGAATCTCAAGGGAAAGCTTTTCGACTGCGGCTCACTCGGACTACTGTGCCAGAATAATAAGGCTGCCCGCAGCTCTCCCCTGCAACTTGAGCAAACTCGTATTTGCACCACTTTTCAGGAACACTCCTCTTTCCTTTACCGCCTGCAAAGCCCCGTCCCAGCCCGGCGCTCTCTGCACGGCCCTTGTCACGGAGAAGGAGCGCCGCACAAATTCTAGCCTCGCAACGACCAAAGATCCGGCTGGCCGGCTGGCCGAGGAAAAAGAGCCAGGAATGAACGTCTGCTTCTTCGCCCTTTCCCGTCGCCCGGCTTTGTGGTGCTGCTTTGAAAGTGTCGGACGTTGAAAGACTAACGCTGCAAGTGCTTCTTTCCTGGCACAGCTCACTGAGCGACAAGCTAGATGCACAGCTCGCAATCATCTGCGAAGAAGAGAGTGTCTCACTGTACCAGGAGCTGAGGAAAAACCGTCCATAGCACGCTGCGGATGCGTGCAGCAGAGACGGCGAAAAGCGGCAAAGCTGAATGCCGTCGCTGAGTTTCAGTTGTGTCAAGTTTTTTTCCACAATATTTTGGGGCGGCAAGAGCGAAGCCGCAGGGAACCGGGCTTCTTTGCGCAGGGTGCACACTGCAAGAGGAGCGGGCCTGACAGTCTCTTGCCCTGCCGATGTTGCGTTAGCAGTCCAAAGCCACAAGATGGCGCTGTCGACTCGCAAAAGGAGGAAACGCTCCGAGGACAGCTCGAAACCTCTCCGAGGCTAGAGCCGCCTTGGAAACGTCCCTGCTCTCAAGCGTCCTGTTGCCAGCGCGAAAGATTTGCCTGATCTTCCTCTCCCAAGTGCGGAGCCTTCTTTGCACCGCACTCAAACGGCAAGACGAACTCCTTTGCCCTACATGCTTTCCACTCTAGCTGAATCTGCCCCCTCGGAAACATCTAGCCAAAACAGAGCTGGCACAAGTGCCAGCTAATAATGCCCTTGCTGTCTGCAGCTTCAGCTGCACCCATCGAGCTAGCCGCACACACCCTGCTCGCGGCACTTTCCTTCCTCAGCTCTAGCTACCTTCCGAAGCCTTCACTCTCACAGAATCAGGATGCAAACGGAACAGCACCAGGGACTGCTGACACACTAAAGCTCCCAGGACACAATGCTCAACAGCCTGGCATCTGCC
>JAVTVJ010001225.1:0-44203 GCA_034509425.1 Eopsaltria australis | reverse complement strand
GTCTGCGAGGAATCTTAATCCATGCGGAATTTCAGCATGCGGCTGTCAACTCCCAGATAAGTGGCCTTCGATACAAACAATGGCGCATTTCCATGTGAAAGAAAACTCAACCCCCCCATATCCATGATGCCAGTTTTTAGAGGCATTTAGCCCTACAATTGCAGCCAGAGTTCTAGTTGATGGCAGCTTGGGTCTGGGAAGGATGATGATCCATACGGATTATCAGGTGGCGTCCGGGAGCACAGTGCCTTAGGGCCGGGACACAAAAAGTGTCCCTTTTCTCTGAGAAAGAGAACTCTGCCCCCCAAATTCTTCATGTCAGTTTGGAGGAGGGTTTGGCCCTGCAAGGGCAGCCAGGGTCCTTGGTGGTGGCAGCTTGGGTCTGCAAAGGAACTTGATCCATACAGAATTTCAGGAGGCAGCAGGGAGAACAGTGCCTTCGGGCCGAGAAACAAAAAGTCTCCCTTTCCTCTGAGAAGGAGAACTCTGCCCCCCACTTTCTTGATTTCAGTTTGGAGGAGGGTTTTGGCCCTGCAAGGGCAGCCAGGGCTCTTTATTGTGGCACCTTGGGTCTGCGAGGAATCATGATCCATACGAATTTTCAGGGAGGCAGCAGAGAGCAGAGTGCCTTAGGGCCGGGATACAAAAAGTGTCCCTTTTCTCTGAGAAAGAGAACTCTGCCCCCCAGTTTCTTGATGTCAGTTTGGAGGAGGGTTTTGGCCCTGCAAGGGCAGCCAGGGTCCTTCTCGGTGGCAGCTTGGGTCTGCGTGGAATCTTGATCCATACGGAATTTCAGCATGCGGCAGTAAACTCCCAGACATGGGGCCTTCGATACAAACAATGGCGCTTTTTCGCGTGAAAGAAAACTCACTACCCCAGATCCATGACGCCAGATTTTAGGAGGCCTTTAGCCCTACAATTGCAGCCAGAGTTCTAGTTGATGGCAGCCTGTGTCTGGAAAGGATCTTGATCCGTGCGGTATTTCAAGTGGCATCCGGGAGCAGAGTGCCTTAGGGCGGGGACACAAAAAGTGTCCCTTTTCTCTGAGAAAGAGAACTCTGCCCCCCAGTCTCTTGATGTCAGTTTGGAGGAGGGTTTTGGCCCTGCAAGGGCAGCCAGGGTCCTTGTCGGTGGCAGCTTGGGTCTGCGAGGAATCTTGATCCATACGGAATTTCAAGAGGCAGCAGGGAGCAGAGTGCCTTAGGGCTGGGACACAAAAAGTGTCCCTTTTCTCTGAGAAAGAGAACTCTGCCCCCCACTTTCTTGATGTCAGTTTGGAGGAGGGTTTTGGCCCTGCAAGGGCAGCCAGGGTCCTTGTCGGTGGCAGCTTGGGTCAGCGAGGAATCTTAATCCATGCGGAATTTCAGCATGCGGCAGTAAACTCCCAGATATGTGGCCTTCGATGCAAATAATGGCGCATTTCCATGTGAAAGAAAATTCAGTCCCCCACATCCATGATGCCCCCCTCCCCCTCCCCCCCCTCCGTCCCCCTCCTCCTCTCCCCCCTCTGTCCCCTTCCCCCCCCTCCCCCCTCCTTCCCCCTCCCCTCTGCCCCTCCCCCAGTCCCCTTCCCCTCCCTCCCCCTTCTCCCCTTTCTCCCCCTCCCTTCCTAGCGGCGGCCTTGGGACAGCGCGCAGCTGCAGCTTTTCCGTAGCAACAGCCTAGCGACGGCAGAGGAGGGGCGGTGGGAGTGTGGCGGCGAAAAGTTTTTCCTTTGCAAGGACTTAGCAAGACGGCTCGGAGCTGCGGCAACGAGGAGGACGCCGACGTGATGAACGGCAAGCTCCACGATAGCCCGGGGCCGGCCGCGCCCCTTCTCCTGCTCCTGGAGCTGGGTAGCTCCCCCCCTCTCTCAAGTTTTCCAACGAGTACGGCTGAACAAGTTCCCCGCGCCTGCGTCAGCTGCACCTCCCCCGCAGCCGGGCCGGGCCGAGCCCCCCCGCTCTCCCCTTTTTTACAAGACCTGCCTTTCTGCCCTTGTCTGCTGCGCCTGCCTCCTCCCTCCTTCACCCGCCGCTTGTCGTTCCCCCCTTCCCCCCCCCGTTCCTGTACTGGAGGGGGAGGGGGGAAGGGGCGGGCTTGGGAGTGGAGCGGAGCAGCGGCGTTTGGGCGAATTGGAAGCTCAGTTGTAAACTAGATTTCAAGGGATTGTAAACTGAATGGTAGGAACACAACGAGTTGCCTTTGTATTTTCTCTCAACTCTATGTGATTTCTGATGGAAATTGTAGAAGTGGATAGGAAACTGTTAACTGGATTGCAATCTAGTTTTGCTATTTTTCTTGCTCTCTTTGAATGACTCGTGAGTTACAACTCCTGCTGTGTTAAGAACTCTGGATGTGTTGATGAATTATAATGTCAATGGAATAACTCTAACATGATATTATAATGTTATAATGTGAATGGAATCATTCTGTATATGTTACTGATATTATCATGGTCAAATGTGCATTCACTACCAGTGTGTTATTAATGTTATCATGTGAATGTATTAATAGTGCTATCTATTAGTAACTATAAATGTGTTATTAATATTATCATGTGAATTCACTAATGCCTATAAATCTGTGATTCATATTATAATGTCAATTCACTCTAGTTTATAATGCGCATTATTCTTAACCATTATTCTTAAACATTACTCTGGAATATTACTTACTCCGGATGTGTTAATAACTCTAGATATGTTATTAATACTAGAATACTATCTTGTGAATACACTGCATTTCATATGTTATTAATACTAGAATGTTACAAGGTGAATTCACTCTTTTTCTATCATATCTTAAGATTAAGCTCTCTAGAAGCACAGTTATGCAGAACAAAGTCTGATGCTTTACAGACTTTCCTGTATCTTTCTGGAAATATCTACACAACCTGTATTATCTTTGTGGAAGTGTCTACATGATTGGTTCAGCTTTAAGTAGCCTTCCCAGTTGCTATTTCTCCTCTCCACTCTACTTTGTGGAGTAAACGTGAGAGGGCATGCACGCAGCATAGCACAGGTGAAGCTGGGAAACGGCTCCCAGCAAAAGGGAGGATGATGCCGAAAGAGCTGTGAAGAGACTCGCTGGCGACAATGCTGAGGTAGTTTGCACACTCTGCCAGAGGTCATTAAGGCCAATCCATGGCCGGGGCTGCAATGAAGGCAAGTTGAGAAAGGCTCTCAAGCATCTAGAGCTGGGCTGGCCAATAAGCGGAGTGTCAAGAGAGGCTCTTGACAATCCATGGCCCAAGGTGGGGACAACAAGGGTGCTCAAGAAGGCCTCTCAGCAACAGGGGATGGCTGGTGTTGGCAAAGGATTGGTTTGAGGGCAGAGTGGAGGAATGTGCTTGAGGCAATGTTGCCAATGGAGAGGGCACTTGAAACAAGTGCCTTGCCTCTGGCCAGGCCTTTGGCACGATTGCCGTGGGCAGCACTCCAAAATCCCCTGGGACACACAAGTTGTTCAGAATGACCAATGAGGTCTATTCAAAAGCAAATGACTTCTTTCATAGTCCCAATTGAGCAGACAGAAAGACTTCAAGACATTTCCTTACTGCACAGGAGAAAGCAGGCAACACTAGGAGCACAGAAGCCAATTGCGTGCACAAGTCAGCTACCTGTATTTTTAGCGCTAGCAAAGAAATGGGATGGATTAGCATTCACTGGATGCTAGCATCCAACTTGGCATGTGGCATTGATAGGATCCTTCCTCTCCATTTCTGGCAAGCTATGTAGCAAGATGCGGCCAAGCTTGCTAGGAGAAGCCTTGCTCCTTTCCAGGGAGTACCTTTGAAATGCAGCAATTTCTCTTGCTTCCTAATTGCAAGTAGAATTGAGTGGGAAGGCATTTGCTGGCTACCTTGGCAATTGAGAGGAGCATTGTAAAAAGTGATGGAGAAGCTAAGAGTCTTGGGACTTTGTGGCGTGCCTCTGAGAAGGCCTATGCTGCGCTAATGCCACACGTGTGGGCAGCTGCAGACAAGAAGGAAAAATGAGCTCTGGAGCCTGTGCAAAGTACTTTGAAGCAAGCAGGAGAAGTGATGTGCAAGAAGTCATGTCTCTTCTGAAGGGAGAGAAAGAAGGCCTTGCAGCCTGTTCCTGCGTTCCTGCTAAAGGCAGCTCTTTTGGAGGCATGCATGTGTCCCTAGAAGACAGCTGTCGTGCCACTTAGGAAAGTGGCTGAATGGGCATCAGTAGAAAAGCAGAATGTTCAAGTGTTAGGGGAGAAAAAGAAAGCAGATGCAGTGAGGCTCCTGGCCACAGCCTTGCAGAGAGGGCAAAAGGATTGGAATTCTTGATGGATGTTGAAGAGGAGGATAGGAAAAGAATTTGAGTAGAGGAAGAGAGGCAAAGAGGCCAGGCTGTTGCCTACTTTTGCAAGATGTTGCAGCCAGTGGCCAGAGGCTTCTTGTGTGCACGATTGTGCAGCCATGGCTTGAAGGGCAAGTGAAGGGCAAAAAGTGATGTCAGGAGAATCTTTTAGTATTCCAAGTCTGACATCCACTTCAAGTTTTGTTAAGGGAAAAAGCCTCTAAGTAGATGTGCAGTGCTGGCTTGCTAGAGTGTAAAAAGTTGTTGAATGGAAGAGAAAGATTTCGGATTGAGGAGGGAGGAAGGCTTGAATGGAGCGTGGTGTTTGAAGAGTCCTGCACAGGGGGGCCAGGAAGCAAGGCGTGAGTGCATTGGCATGCCACATGTGCAGAGGCGGGCTAAGGAGCATTTCTGCGCCACTGGCTGGCCTAGGAGAGCAAATGTCTTTCTAGATGGCTCTTGAAGGGTAGTTGTCATGATCCGCTGGTAGGAGCAGGGGTGGTGATGGTTCGTTCCTTTGAATCTGAGAGTGCAAAAGAAAACAGGGCCAAGTATTTTTGCTTCAATCAAAATCCAAAGCACTTTATTGAGTGCCAACAAGACGCTTATGCGATAGAGGAGAGAGAGAAAGAAGAAAGAGAGAGAGAAAAGGAAAGGAGGGGCATAGCTACCACGGCACGAGGAGATCCTCGTTGTCCGGATCCGATGGATTCGTCTCGTCCGTAGGGAGTACTGGTAGGGGTACCTTTTGAGAGTCTCTTGATAGTCTTTTCGAAAGCGGGGGGCAGGTAAGCAAGAGATGAGGCAATCCCTCCAGAGACGAGGGGCAAGTAGGCAGCAGTTGGGGAGTAGGGCCCATTGTTTTAGAGTACAGGTGCAGCTGTACCGGACATATAGATCGGTTCTTTCCGTCCCGGTAGCCGGGCGGACACAGTTGCCACGGGCATGTACCAACACGCCTCTGCAGCACAGCTCAGCAGCACAGCTCTGCAGTACACCTGGGCACCTGGCAGGCATCCCACCAAGTTCTGGCTGGACTTCATTGTGCAAAAGTCCTTTTCCCCTCTTAGGGTCTCTGGGTTTTGGGCCTCTGCTTCTGTCGATGGTCGTGAGGCAGACAAGGGATTTCCGTCCAGATTCTTACACCACCCCATGTCTCACGATGGTCGTCAGGAACCTGTAGCGTTGTCACGATGCCTTCTGGAGTCTGTAGTGTTGTCACGATGTCTTCAGGACTCATCCATGCCGGTAGCATACCCCGGAAAACAGAGAGAAAAGAGAAAGAGAGAAGGGAAAAGAAAAGGAAAAGGAAACAAAAGAAGAAGTAATTTTAATCACATAAAATTTTGTTTAAATTTCAACAGGGCAACAATTGCCTTATTATAGTGAGATTACATTAATAATTATTTGGATAAGACCAGTTTAATTTCTTATTATAGCTTAAAATCATATTAATAATTATTTAAATCATTATACTTCAAAATTACATGAATACATCGTTACACCTTAAAATGACATTAATTGATTGAATCACAAACAATAAAAATACCTTAAAATTTCATTAATAATTGATTAAATTACAATCAGCAGTAAAGTATTTATCCAATTTCTTATTACACCTGAGCTCGCCTTGCACCAATAATGTCAGGGGTGTCCACAGAGGATGAAACATCAACCAGATTATGCATATTCATTATGGATGTCAAGTATGCTACTCGTTTCATCATTCTCCAGTTCATGATATACAAAATTGCTGACAAGACAAAACCTACTAAGACTAGAATCAGGAGAACAATGATGGGAGGACACAGCTTATTGAGGACACCTGTGGCAGTAGGTGACCACCCAAAAAGGGTATCCCACCAACTGTGGTCAGCATCCTTTCTTACCCTTTCCAGAACACGACGTATTTCGTTTACATTGTGATGAACAGTTCCCAAGGTTTTCTGTCCGTTCTTTTGATCTTTTCCAAAATTTCGATTAAATCCTGATGAAGCAACAATTGCTTTACCAAGGTAAGGTTCATCCCAATGCGGGTAGGCACAACTTGGTGTATCAGTGAGTAATTGGATTGCAAAAGGTGATAAGAAGTGACTGAAGCTAAATAAAAAAAATCACATCCTACAATTTTAGTAAAATTACAAACACAACAATTGGAATGATTTTTAGTGTCCATCACCAAATTTTCTACAACTATTTGATCACAAGCAGTTCTCAAGCATGCACATCCATTGCCTATATACACAAGCACTGTTTCAAGATTCTCTTTAGGATGAATTTCAAAATGACAGATATTCTGTTCCGTGTCTAAGCAAATGTCCTGAGCTCTGATTGCATTACTTTCACAAACGAAGCCTAGTTGTTCCCGGACAACACAAGTTTCTAAATCCACAGTTTGCCATTTTTGATCAATTTGACAGGTCCATTGCTTATGCTCAAAAGGATAAAGAAAAGTTCCACCCCAATTCAGCCCCAATGCAATGATAGGGAATATTGAATGCACTGAAGCATTACATACGGTTAACATTCACTGAGTTAATATGTTTGATAACAACCACTGGTGGGTTAATGACAACTGCAGTGGTCGTTGTAATTTGGTTAAATCTCTAATTGTGACAGCCAATTTATTCTTTAGTACTTCTGAATCAATGCTATTCAAGATTCCCAATCCTGTTCCCACAACACCGGTTATGTCTCTTTGTGTTAAAAGATGAACAAGTTGGCTGAATTTCTGTGCATTAGCAATTTCACTTGTTTGAGAGACCATAGCTGGTCCTGATTATATTTGGTCCAATTTCAAAAATTTTCAGGCTTAGCATAACCAATGGTTGGGTGATAGGTATTACAACATCAACTTCAAGTCCCTCCCCCCCAGTATCTTGTATTGTTTTTACCACACATAATTTTATGGGAAAATTGTACAACAGCTAAGTTTAACAAAAAGTCCAGCAATCATCACCTCATGTTACCATAAAGGGAGGGAAAAAGCATTATTCTTGTCATCCAGCACAAGGGGGGTGTTTATACCATAATATGTAGCTACTGCACTCAGTATGGGCTTTGCTATGGCATTTATTTTAAGTCTATAAATTCTTCATGTCCCTCGGAGTTCCCCTGTGAAAAGTAAACACAACAGAGCCTGCCACCAAGGGGCAGAAAAGGTTAAAATGATGGAATTATCCAGCGTGTATTTGTCCGATGCTCCTTTCCTAGGGCATCAGAGGCTGTCCATGCCTTTTGCTGCCAAAAAGAAAGCCACTCAGTCCATTCCTGAAACACAGCATAGAAATAAGTAGAGATACAAACAAGAAAGATATTCTGTACTTCACATTGGAGAACACTCCAAACAGCTATCAGCTCGCCAACTTGGGCACTGCCTTCCCCCTCTGTTTCACCGGAGGAAGTGTGGAGGGCTACCTTAATAACTGAGGCAGGTTTGTCTTGGCTGCTACTGAAGCCTTCTTGTATTGCCAGGTTTTTTACAGCTCCTTCCGTTATTGAGAAAGTGTTACAATAGTGTTCAATCTAAGCATCCCACTTTCTAACTAAGGCCCTCTGGACCACCCCGTCAGGTTGGGGGATCCCGGTAGGAACTGCCCTAATAATTTGGAAAAGGCAACTCAAAACAATCGGTTGCTGTTGTGTAATTTTCTCCACTTCTATCAGAGCTAAGCTGACCACAAACAGCCCCTTTTCCCAGATAGCGTGTCTTTTTTCAGCATCTCTGGAGCCATGGGAATAAATACCAACAGGCCTTGTTGGGCCCTCAGGGCCCCGCTGCCAGATGTGAACTGACAGCCCTGAGGAAGCAAACCCCCATTCCACTTGGAAAGGATCAGTAGGGTGAATAGGGCCCAGGGCTTGGTGAGCTGTTGCTTCAAAAATCAGTAATTGTAAGGCTTCTTCTTGAGAAGTATCCCATTCCCATCTCACCCCTTTTCTCAGCAAGTTATAAACAGGTCTGGCAATTATGGAAAAATCAGGGATGTGTTTTCTCCAGAACACCAATAACCCCAAAGCATGTTGGAGATCTTTCCTAGATTCAGGCATTTTAATCTGATCTAAAAAGGTTAAGCTTTCAGGTGGGATATCCTTCCACCAAATTCCCAAAAACCAGTTTACCTGGTTCTGAGGACAAAGTTGTTTTGGCTCTTTGCCTGGACTTTGAAGGAAAGGTTGCTTTGGCTCACTTCCCAGGCTCTGAGAGAGAGGTTGCTTAGGCTCACTGCCCAAACTTTGAGAAAGCAAGGGGGGTCCACTATTTTCTGGGTTTTCACTATGAGGGACCCGAATGTCCCTGCTAGCCAGTGTTTTCTCTGATTTTTCTTGTGGGGTTTTTACAGGTCCACATTTTCTATTGTAATTAATCAGATCTTCTGCAACCTCACTACATGTATAAACTTTGCGACCACTGGCAGGTGAATTCAAGTGTGAACCCAACGGCTGAGAGGGTGTAGAATTTGGGGCATTCCCGGGATCAGTAGATCCAGTTTGATCTGTCGGGTTTTCAAGGAATCTTTCCAGCTTCTCTACGGGGCCCACAACTGCTATGGTTTTCTGTAAGACAATCGCTGTGGCTTTGAGTGATTCTGGGGGACCCCGAATTAAAGGGCTCTTCATTTCAGGTTTCACAGGCATTTGCACAGGGGATTCATATTCAGGAATCAACTTCTTTTCATGTATCGTTTGCAGACAAGCGGCTTTGTGGACGCTTTCTAGAAGTTGATCAGGGGTACTAACAATAGCTAAAGGGTCTCCACTTTCTGGAGGATTGAGTCCCCCAGCTTGGAAAGTTGCATGCTGAGTTGGGGACGAGGTGTTATGTTTGTCTCCTGTTGTTAAGAAAACATCATGTCCCCAGTATCCACTGGCCTCCTGTTCAGTTCAATGAATTTGGTCTCCTCCGGTGAGTGACACTTGGGAGACATATTGTGTTTTAATTAAAGGTGTCATAGGAGGACAGCAGTTTTGCCCACAATTTTTTACTTGCTTGAATTCTTTGTGGGGGTAAAGTGATTCCTTTTCCTTTGTGTCTTGTGGTGGATCGGTGTTCCTTGAGTTTTTAAAACATTTTTCTCTCAAGAGATCTTGTAACAAGAGAATATAATTCTCTTTTTCCTCTAATTGTTTCTGTAAAATTTCTACTAAGTTTTGCAGGGAGTCTATTATTGTTTCCTGTTCACTGCACCGCTTAAAGTGGTGATCTATAGCCGATGTAAGGCATGCTCCTAGTACAGAGCAAATGACAGCTTTATCTCGGCCAAGTTTGAATTTTGACCCACGCTGTAAAGAGTAAATTCTATCAATCACATTTTCTAAATTAAACCAGTTGTTTTGTGCCCACTCTTCCCCTCCTGGAGAGGGTCGGGCATTGTGTTTTGCTAACAAAGCATAAAATGCAACTGTATGTTTTGTTTTAGTGTTTGAGGTCATGTTTTCGAAGGGATAATGAAAACCGCTTTAGGGAGGTAAAACTTAGTTGCAGCCACAATACCGAGAAGCGGGCTGTGTTGCCCTTCTCTTCCCTAAAGTGGCGAAGAGACTGAGTCTACTGGAGGCTCTGTTTAGTTACAATCCGTTGCCTCTCCTAACACCCAGTAGACTAACTCCTTACACACCCACCTTAAAAAGAAACACAACACTCCCCCTTTTGCACCAAGAGATTCTTTTGTGAAATTCTGAAGACAGAACCCTCAACAGAGTATAGGGGTGCTTTTCACCTAGGCATGTGCAGTTTGCGGGAAATTCGAGATGCCCCCCTTGCTTTCTAGACACCGCTCACCCTTTTGGAGTGTCGGGCTAGGTGCGGCTGGAGCAAAACGTCCTTCCCCTGTTACAAATTACACAAAACCTTGCAGCCCCTTCTGCCTCAGAATCCTGTCCGTGACGCCAATTGATGTCACGATCCGCTGGTAGGAGCAGGGGTCGTGATGGTTCGTTCCTTTGAATCTCAGAGTGCAAAAGAAAACAGGGCCAAGTATTTTTGCTTCAATCAAAATCCAAAGCACTTTATTGAGTGCCAACAAGACGCTTATGCGATAGAGGAGAGAGAGAGAGAAGAAAGAGAGAGAGAAAAGGAAAGGAGGGGCATAGCTACCACGGCACGAGGAGATCCTCGTTGTCCGGATCCGATGGATTCGTCTCGTCCGTAGGGAGTACTGGTACCTTTTGAGAGTCTCTTGATAGTCTTTTCGAAAGCGGGGGGCAGGTAAGCAAGAGATGAGGCAATCCCTCCAGAGATGAGGGGCAAGTAGGCAGCAGTTGGGGAGTAGGGCCCATTGTTTTAGAGTACAGGTGCAGCTGTACCGGACATATAGATCGGTTCTTTCCGTCCCGGTAGCCGGGCGGACACAGTTGCCACGGGCATGTACCAACACGCCTCTGCAGCACAGCTCAGCAGCACAGCTCTGCAGTACACCTGGGCACCTGGCAGGCATCCCACCAAGTTCTGGCTGGACTTCATTGTGCAAAAGTCCTTTTCCCCTCTTAGGGTCTCTGGGTTTTGGGCCTCTGCTTCTGTCGATGGTCGTGAGGCAGACAAGGGATTTCCGTCCAGACTCTTACAGTAGTAGAAGGGAAGTGAGGCACAGGAGACACTATTATGAAGGGAAAGGCAGCTGGGTGGGAAATGTTGGGAATGGGCAGCGTGCTGCGTGCCTTTGGGCTGTGCCACAAAGGCTTGCCCTTTTCCCTGTGAAAAAGAAAGTGTGTTACCCAGATTCTTGATGTCACTTTAGGTAAGGCATTTGTCACTCCAAGGGCAGCCAGAATGCTAGCTGGTGGCAGCTTGGGTGTGGGAGGAATGGTGCTCCCTGCGGAAATTGAGGAGGCGTCAGCGAGCTCCGCTCCTTCGAGCTGGGACATGAAGGTGGGCCCTTGTCCCTGTCAAAAGAAACTCTGTGCCCCAGATCCTTGATGTCAGTTTGGAGGAGGGTTTTGGCACTCCAAGGGCTGCCAGTGTCCTAGCTGGTGGCAGCATGGCTGTGGGAGAAATGCAGCTCTGTGCGGAATCTTTGGAGGCGGCAGCCAGCTGCCAGACAGGGAGCCTTTGACACAAAAGATGGTCTTTGCCATGTGAAAGAAAAGTCAGTGCCCCAGATTGCTGATGTCAGTTCAAGGGAGGAATTTGTCACTCCAAGGGCAACCAGAGTCCTAGGTGGTGGCAGCTTGAGTCTGGGAGAAATGCAGCTGCAGGCAGAGTTTCAGGAGGCGGCAGCCAGCTCTGAGACACAGGCCTTGGAAATGAAGGGTAGCCCTCTTCCCTGTGAAAGATAACTCAGCTCCCCAGTTTCTTGATGTCGACTTGGCGGAGGGTTGTGGCACTCCAAGGGTAGCCAGAGTCCAAGTTGGTGGCAGCTTGGGTCTGGGAGAAATCCTGTTCTGTGCCAAATTTTAGGAGTGGGCACTCCACTCCCAGCAACAGGGTCATGGAAAGGAAGGCTGGCAGCACCTGACTCAACCTCACCCCACCCTGCCCAGCCGTGCTCTGCCCCCTCGTCAAATTTCATCACATCCCATTCCATCCTATCTTGAATCGTGCCATGCCATGCCATGCCATCCCAACCCGTCCCATCCCAACCCATCCTCCCATCCCACCTCATCTTCCCATCCAACCTTGCCATCCCATCCCACCCCGTCCCATCCCATCCCATCCCATCCCACCCCAACCCATCCCATTGCATCGCATCCCATCCCACCCCACCCCACCGCATTGCATCCCATCCCGTCCCGTCCCGTCTTGTCCCGTCCCATCCCATTCCATCCCATCCTGTCTCGTCCCATCCCACCCCGTCCCATTCCATCCACCCCGTCCATCCCATCCCATCCCATCCCATCCCATCCCATCCCACCCCATGCCATCCTGTCCCATCCCATCCCGTCCCATCCCATCCCATCCCATCCCATCCCATCCCACCCGAACCCCATCCCATCCCATCCCATCCCACCGCATTCCATCCCGTCCCTTCCCGTCCTGTCCCATCCCAACCCGTCCCATCCCATTCCATCCCATCCCATCCCACCCCATGCCATCCTGTCCCATCCCATCCCGTCCCATCCCATCCCATCCCATCCCATCCCATCCCATCCCATCCCATCCCACCCGAACCCCATCCCATCCCATCCCATCCCATCCCATCCCATCCCATCCCATCCCACCGCATTCCATCCTGTCCCTTCCCGTCCTGTCCCATCCCACCCCATCCCATCCCATCCCCATCCTATCCTATCCTATCCTATCCTCTCCTATCCTATCCTATTCCATCCCATCCTATCCTACCCCATTCCGTTCGATGCCATCCCACCCCATCCGATGTAGAAGAGAGAGACAGAGAGCAAAAAAAAGGGGGGGTTATAGCTACCACAGCACGACGAAGTCCTCGTTGTCCGGATCCGATGGATTCCGTCTCGTCTGTAGGGAGATCTCGTAGGGGTACTTTTTGAGGGTCTCTTTATAGTCTTTTCAAAAGCGAGGGGCAGGTAACCAAGAGATGAGGCAATCCCTCCAAAGGCGAGGGGCAAATGGCCAGCAGGTGGGGGAGTAGGGCCCATTGTTTTAGGGTACAGGAGCAAGTGTACAAGCCATCTAGTCCTTGTGCAGTCCTTTCCGCCCCGTTAGCCGAGCGGCACGGTTCCACGGGCATGTGTCGACACGCCTCTGCAGCACAGCTCTGCAGTACAGCTGGGCACCTGGCAGGCACCCCACCAGGATCTGGCCGGACTTCATTGTGCAAAAGTCCTTTTCCCCTCTTAGCGTCTCTGGGTTTTCAGCCTCTGCTTCTGTAGATGGTCGTGAGGCAGATAGGGATTTCCATCCAGACTCTTACACCGTCCCATCCCGTCCCATCCCATCCCGTCTCGTCCCGTCCCGTCTTGTCCTGTCCCATCCCGTCCCGTCCCGTCCGTCCCGTCCCGTCCCGTCCCGTCCCGTCCCATCCCATCCCATCCCATCCCATCCCATCCCATCCCATCCCATTCTATCCTATCCCATTCCATTCTATGCCATCCCACCCCATCCCATCCCATCCCATCCCATCCCATCCCATCCCATCCCATCCCATCCCATCCCCTCCCATCCTGTCCCGTCCCATCCCATCCCATCACATCCCGTCCCATCCCATCACATCCCATTCCATCCCATCCCGTCCCCTCCCGTCCCGTTCCGTCCCATCCCGTCCCATAGTAAGGCATCAGTTTATAGGATCCCTCTTGTCCGCTACAAAAACCAACTAATTTCAACAGTGCTTACAAAAATGCAAGAGTTCCTCAAAGCCATTAAGATGTTTACAGACCTGCTCTTTGCTCCAGAAACTCGGGAAATTATTGACGTTACAATGTCCGCCTTCCGAGCACCGTTTCAGACACTGCAGTGCCTGCTGGATCTTCACAGGCTGCCAGATGTGGCACACAGCTTCAAGGGCGCTCCCATTTTCTGCAGTCCCAGGGATCCCTTGAGGACACACCATATGGGGCCAATATCACAAAGCGGCTCTTCAGCTATATTAACCGCAAGTGAATGAGGACCGCCTCCACAAATGGAGACCTTCAAGTCTATGTTCTGCTTTTAATCCTATTGAAATACAAGTATAGAAAGAAGCTCAAAGAAACATTAAGTGCTCCACTTGCTAACAAAATCACAATTCGCAGCAACACAGATGCTTGCTTGCTTCTGTAGCAGGAGTATGCTATGCACTTTTAGAAAGTCAAGCTAAAACACATTTTACTACAAGTAGGAAAAGGAGTCAAGAGAAAATTCAAACTTCCTCTTTAAGCAAAGGTTTCAGCAAATAATAACATCCAGGATCAAATACAAACAAAGGAGAGGAGTAAGCCTCATGTTTTTTCCCTTCACACATGCAAGTGTAGACCAAACCTTCCTTTTTTTACCTGGCACTTCTATTTGCCAGGTTTAGACTGACTTGAAACGGGCTAACACAACTTTTCTAAGATTTCCATACTGAAACCTGACAAAGACATTTTCAAACGTCTCAAATGCATCCAAAAGCCCCAGCAAACAAGCAAACAAACACGGGCTCTTATTGGCAGCATGTACCAGAAAGTTTGGAAGCAATCTTCTGCAGGTCAGATGGGTGCTCAAACATTATTGACCTCTTCAAGAATTGTTTCACCCCTGCCTCTTTCAATAGACAAAGAAAAACAAGTCCCTTTTCCACATTTATGCAGAAAAAAGATCAAATCCAAGTTTTGGATCTGGTTGTTTTCCTACTACCATCAGCAGAAGTTTGACCATTTGTGGTCTGGACTCCAGACCACAGCATCAGCTTGCTGAATACACCAACAAATCCCATTCCATCGTAAAAGGACTGAATGACCTTTCAGGCACCACTTTGAAGAATTTCAGCACCTTCTACTCTCACCAAATGAAAGCACCTTCACGTGGAGCAGATGGAAGGCTGTAAGTGAAATGAAAGCCATACTCCCACTGCCATAGATAATATAGACGGACTCACTTTCTCATCTTCCTGATCCCCTAACTCCATCTAGTCTTGCAATAGAACAAACTTGGATGAGTCTATTTCCAACTGTTCTTTTAAGAGGGCTTCAAAAGTTTAAAGCTGTGTATAAAGCTGGTCCCTTCATATTTGTTGGTTGAGCAATGCAATTGTTTAAATTGCATTGAATCTGAATTTTCCTAACAGGTTGTTTTTTTTCCCCCTCCATGCTTTTTCATAACATCAGAGGGCAAGAAATTCTCTTCCGGCTTCCAAAATCTCCTAGTTACTTTCCCCCTTCCTGCATCAGGCAAAATGGAGGATTATTAAGGTTTTTTTAACCAAATACTCTTTGAGGCCAGGAAAAATGAAGAAGAGTAAGAGAAACAGTGCTGCTTTTGGGCATAGCTTCTTTGTACACTATTCTGGAAATAAAAAAACCCAACACCCATCATTCCCCCACCTCCCTCACCACCCCCCCCCCCCAATAAAAAACAAAACAAACCCACATGCCTTACAAAACCAACCTGCAGAATGTTCAGTATTTCAAATGAGAACAAGCGTAGAGGGGACATCAAAAGATGGCTCCTCCTTAACCATTTGTGCATGCAGTGCTCTTCAATCAACTCCTACATTCTCCTTCTCCTACAACAAACAGCTGTCTTCAGAACTGCCTGTTCTCCAATCCAACCTTTCTGGGATGCTACTGTACGTTGCCTTAGTACGTGCTTCACTAGTCACTTAAATCACAGGATAACTTGACTAAACCATCAGTGGTAACTTTGCAGCTCTTCAAACTGCTTGAAAACTGAAACCTTGCACAAGGTTCAGACAAAGGAAAATCCAAAATGTGGACAGCATCTCCCTGCTGCTGCTACTGGAAGCCTTCAAGTCCACCACTGCAGTCTAAAACCTCCACTGATCATCTGAGTATTGCACAAGTTCTCCAAGGAAGACAACAACAAGGCTAAGGCACGCACACCAACGCTGATCAAAAGCACTTGATGCTCATGGAGAAAAATAAAGAACCTTTACTTTCCTAAAGACAAGGTGACTACTGCTAGTAGGAAAAAAACCAGATGTTCTGCAAAACCTATTTTCAGGCTTTTGCTAAGGTCACAGGACTGAGGAATACAGAAAGACCTGTCCCAATTTGGCAGAATGCCGCATCAACCGCTCCACTTTCTTCACCAAGCCGCACCTAACATCATCTCCAAATCCTGAGCCCGTGCAGCTCTGGCCCCATTACCTAAGAAAAGAGCAACTCTGCAAGCAGTTGGCAAAGATGAACAACTTAGCATTACTGTGGCCGATGACATGCTCTGACCTTTTTTGCTTTCAGCTATGGATCTTCTACCTCCGAGCGTCGCACTGAAAAGCTCCTTGCCATTGAGCTCTTGCAGCACCTCCGCCAGCTTCGCTGCCAAACTCTTCAGCACCAGCGCAAGGTACCTGAAATCGGGAGCCAAAAAGAGGTGGTCAGTGAAGGCAAGTTGCTCCCGCTGACAGGCAGCCTCCACATTCAGCGTACCGTATGTCGCTCTCCCACCGTGGGGGACAAAATGCCTCGCCGCCGGCGCCGCTGCGGGGACGGCCGATTGGCTGCAATGGGCCACGTGCGGCCACGTGCGGCACGGAGGGCAGCGGGGCAAAGGCGGGCACGCCTCATAGCCCCCCGGAAGGCCGGCCTCTGCTCCCCGCTCGGACCACCGCACGGGCAGTGCCAGGAGCCTCTCGCTGCGGCCGCCTCCGGCCGCATGCCAGAGCGCGCACTGCCCGGCCGGCGCCGCCGCTCCGCGGGCTCACACGGCGCCCACCGGGAAGCGGATGCGCACAGCACCACGCCCGCCCCGCCCCGCCCTTGGCCCCTCTCTCCTCGCGTGGGCCCACCGCGCCTGCCCTGCAACGCCTGTGCTCCGCGCCACGCAGCACACGCGCGCCGCCGTTTCCGGCCGAGCCGCTGGCGAAGCCGGGGCACGGTCCTGCCGGCACATCCTCGGCGGCTGCTGGCTTCCGGCGGCGCCGAGCAGCCGGTGAGCGCCGCCGCTTGGGAGCGCGCCCGGCGGGGGGCGAGGCAAAGGAGAGATGGAGGCGGTGCCAGTGGGCGGTGTCACACGGCCGATCCCGCCGCAGCCACCCCTTCCACGCCCCCTCGGCTGCTGTTGACTGCGGCCCCAGCCCTGCCCGCGCCAGCAGCGATGCGGCTTCGCAATTGGAGGGGTGGAGGGGGGGAAGGGGGGGGGTAGGAGGGGGTGGGGGATGGGGGGGGCAGGGGCACACTGACACTCCGCAGCAAGTCCCTCCTGCTGGCAAAACTCATCCACATTCCACTTGTTTATGGCCAAAGAGAAGAACAGACTAGTCCCCTAACTATTTCAAGAAGGAGACAGGCCATGGGCCATTTGCCCTGGGCTTTCTCTAATCCTGCCGCCTTGTAGCCTCCTTCATATCCTAAGTTCCCGGCTTGCATCTCCCTCTCCCTTTTCCCCACTGCCTGAGCTGATCGCTTACGGGATGCCGCACTCCAATATCGCCTCTCTTTGGTTTACATTAAAGAAAGAAAGAAAGAAGAAACTCGTCGTCATTCTATTCAGTTTTGTCCTCTTGCTCTAGCTTCAGGAATTTAACAGTGCCATGCCTTAGCAACAGTCTGTGGTGATTAGTAGCATTTGCAACAGCTAACAGCTTCTTCTCTTCCTTGCCTGTCTATCGCTTCCTAGCCCTGTCTGCAAGTGGATTCCCACGGTCTCTTTGGACAGACATATTCATCTTAATTCTCTCAGTCCCACACCTGCTTGGCGCTGCGTGGGTCCCCCTGGCACCACACCCCGCCCCCCCACCTACTCCCCAAACCTCTGCACACACACACACACACACACCTGCGCACACAGCACGTAGCCAGCCACACCACTACTAGCACACACATACCCCCTCCACATACACCACGCCTACCTGCACAACCCTGCCCCCGCACAACCCTCAAACACACACCACCACACCCACCCCACACGCGCTGCACTGCACGCAGCCACCCCCCCCTCACTGCCACGGCCGTCTGGCAGTGCTCGCTACTGACACGCTTTGCCATGCCTTGCATTGCTTTGCTATGCGGTCTGTAGCCTCGTCTCAGCCTTCCTCCCCTGCAGTGCCTTGCATTGACTTGCTCACCCATCCCCCTCGTGAACTCCCTTTCGATTTGTCCAGGTCCAGCTTTTCATTTCCTTCTCCTTCTAGGACTCTCATTGCCTTACGGAGCATCTTCCTTTTGCCCTTGAATCCGTCCATTGCTTCGCGTTATCTTTCTCGCCCCTCCCCCACCTGGAACTCAAGACGCCTTTTTCATGCCATTCCCGAGCCATGCCCTCCTGCCCTGTCTGATTCGCCTATGATTCATAGTGCCAGTGTTGCTGGAGCAGATGTTATGACATCATGGGCTGGAAGAGTCCGGCAAGATTCTTCTGTCCTGACACCTTCTAGGTAGGTGCAATTGTTGGCCATTCAATACTGCATGTGCATCAGTCCCGGGATGCTTTGTATCTTGGAGGAGGCCGTGCCATTTCTTTGGATTACCACTCTTCCGTAAAGAAAGCAAGTTTAGACGTTCACACTGGGTGGCCTCAAGGAATGAAGAGGCTTTTGCCAATAAGCAGTGCTCTGGCTTTGAGCTGCTCAACTGTCAGTGCAAAGGCAGATGCCAGGCTGTTGAGCATTTTGTCCTGGGAGCTTTAGTGTGTCAGCAGTCCCTGGTGCTGTTCCGTTTGCATCCTGACTCTGTGAGAGTGAAGGCTTCGGAAGGTAACTAGAGCTGAGGAAGGAAAGTGCCGCGAGCAGGGTGTGTGCAGCTAGCTCGATGGGTGCAGTTGAAGCTGCAGACAGCACGGGCATTATTAGCTGGCACTTGTGCCAGCTCTGTTTTTGCTAGATGTTTCCGAGAGGGCAGATTCAGCTAGAGTGGAAAGCATGTAGGGCAAAGGAGTTTGTCTTGCCGTTTGAGTGCGTGTAAGAGTCTGGACGGAAATCCCTTGTCTGCCTCACGACCATCGACAGAAGCAGAGGCCGAAAACCCAGAGACCCTAAGAGGGGGAAAAGGACTTTTGCACAATGAAGTCCAGCCAGATCTTGGTGGGATGCCTGCCAGATGCCCAGGTGTACTGCAGAGCTGTGCCGCAGAGAACCGTGCCGCTCGGCTAACGGGGCGGAAAGGACTGCACAAGAACAATCTGTCTAGTACCGCTGTACCTGTACCCTAAAACAATGGGCCCTATTTCCCCACCTGCTGGCTACTTGCCCCTGGCCTCTGGAGGGATTGCCTCATCTCTTGGTTACCTGCCCCTCGCTTTCGAAAAGACTATAAAGAGACTCTCAAAAAGTACCCCTACGAGATCTCCCTACGGACGAGACAAATCCATCGGATCCGGACAACAAGGATCTCGTCGTGCCGTGGTAGCTATGGCCCTCCTTTTCTCTTTCCCTCTTTCTTCTCTCTCTCTCTCTTCTATCGCATAAGCGTGTTGTTGGCACTCAATAAAGTGCTTTTGATTTTGATTGAAGCAAAAATACTTGGCCCTGTTTTCTTTTGCACTCTGAGATTCAAAGTAACGAACCATCACGACCCCTGCTCCTACGAGCGGATCGTGACATCAATTGGCGTCACGGACAGGATTCTGAGGCAGAAGGGGTTGCAAGGTTTTGTGTAGTTTGTAACAGGGGAAGGACGTTTTGCTCCAACCGCACCTAGCCCGACACTCCAAAAGGGTGAGCGGTGTGTAGAAAGCAAGGGGGGCATCTCGAATTTCCCGCAAACTGCACATGCCTAGGTGAAAAGCACCCCTATACTCTGTTGAGGGTTCTGTCTTCAGAATTTCACAAAAGAATCTCTTGGTGCAAAAGGGGGAGTGTTGTGTTTCTTTTTAAGGTGGGTGTGTAAGGAGTTAGTCTACTGGGTGTTAGGAGAGGCAACGGATTGTAACTAAACAGAGCCTCCAGTAGACTCAGTCTCTTCGCCACTTTAGGGAAGAGAAGGGGAACACAGCCCGGCTCTCGGGACTGTGGATGCAACTAAGTTTTACCTCCCTAAAGCGGTTTTCATTTCCCTTCGAAAACATGACCTCAAACACTAAAACAAAACATACAGCTGCATTTTATGCTTTGTTAGCAAAACACAATGCCCGACCCTCTCCAGGAGGGGAAGAGTGGGCACAAAACAACTGGTTAATTTAGAAAATGTGATTGATAGAATTTACTCTTTACAGCGTGGGTCAAAATTCAAACTTGGCCGAGATAAAGCTGTAATTTGCTCTGTACTAGGAGCATGCCTTACATCGGCTATAGATCACCGCTTTAAGCAGTGCAGTGAGCAGGAAACAATAATAGACTCCCTCCAAAACCTAGTGGAAGTTTTGCAGAAACAATTAGAGGAAGAAAGGAGTTACACTCTCTTGTTACAAGATCTCTTGAGAGAAAAATGTTTTAAAAACTCAAGGAACACCGATCCACCACAAGACACAAAGGAAAAGGTAATCACTTTACCCCCACAAAGAATTAAAGCAAGTAAAAAATTGTGGGCAAAACTGCTGTCCTCCTATGACACCTTTAATTAAAACAGAATATGTCTCCCAAGTGTCACTCACCAGAGGAGATTCATTGAACTGAACAGGAGGCCAGTGGATACTGGGGACATGATGTTTTCTTAACAACAGGAGACAAACATAACACCTCGTCCCCAACTCAGCATGCAACTTTCCAAGCTGGGGGACTCAATCCTCCAGAAAGTGGAGACCCTTTAGCTATTGTTAGTACCCCTGATCAACTTCTAGAAAGCGTCCACAAAGCCGCTTGTCTGCAAACGATACATGAAAAGAAGTTGATTCCTGAATATGAATCCCCTGTGCAAATGCCTGTGAAACCTGAAATGAAGACCCCTTTAATTCGGGGTCCCCCAGAATCACTCAAACCCACAGCGATTGTCTTACAGAAAACCATAGCAGTTGTGGGCCCCGTAGAGAAGCTGGAAAGATTCCTTGAAAACCCGACAGATCAAACTGGATCTACTGATCCCGGGAATGCCCCAAATTCTACACCCTCTCAGCCGTTGGGTTCACACTTGAATTCACCTGCCAGTGGTCGCAAAGTTTATACATGTAGTGAGGTTGCAGAAGATCTGATTAATTACAGTAGAAAATGTGGACCTGTAAAAACCCCACAAGAGAAATCAGAGAAAACACTGGCTAGCAGGGACATTAGGGTCCCTCATAGTGAAAACCCAGACATTAGTGGACCCCCCTTGCTTTCTCAAAGTCTGGGCAGTGAGCCTAAGCAACCCCTCCCTCAGAGCCTGGGAAGTGAGCCAAAGCAACCTTTCCTTCAAAGTCCAGGCAAAGAGCCAAAACAACTTTGTCCTCAGAACCAGGTAAACTGGTTTTTGGGAATTTGGTGGAAGGATATCCCACCTGAAACCTTAACCTTTTTAGATCAGATTAAAATGCCTGAATCTAGGAAAGATCTCCAACATGCTTTGGGGTTATTGGTGTTCTGGAGAAAACACATCCCTGATTTTTCCATAATTGCCAGACCTGTTTATAACTTGCTGAGAAAAGGGGTGAGATGGGAATGGGATACTTCTCAAGAAGAAGCCTTACAATGACTGATTTTTGAAGCAACAGCTCACCAAGCCCTGGGCCCTAGTCACCCTACAGATCCTTTCCAAGTGGAATGGGGGTTTGCTTCCTCAGGGCTGTCAGTTCACATCTGGCAGCGGGGCCCTGAGGGCCCAACAAGGCCTGTTGGTATTTATTCCCATGGCTTCAGAGATGCTGAAAAAAGACACGCTATCTGGGAAAAGGGGCTGTTTGTGGTCAGCTTAGCTCTGATAGGAGTGGAGAAAATTACACAACAGCAACCGATTGTTTTGAGTTGCCTTTTCAAAATTATTAGGGCAGTTCCTACCGGGATCCCCCAACCTGACGGGGTGGTCCAGAGGGCCTTAGTTAGAAAGTGGGATGCTCAGATTGAACACTATTGTAACACTTTCTCAATAACTGAAGGAGCTGTAAAAAACCTGGCAATACAAGAAGGCTTCAGTAGCAGCCAAGACAAACCTGCCTCAGTTATTAAGGTAGCCCTCCACACTTCCTCCGGTGAAACAGAGGGGGAAGGCAGTGCCCAAGTTGGCGAGCTGATAGCTGTTTGGAGTGTTCTCCAACGTGAAGTACAGAATATCTTTCTTGTTTGTATCTATACTTATTTCTATGCTGTGTTTCAGGAATGGACTGAGTGGCTTTCTTTTTGGCAGCAAAAGGCATGGACAGCCTCTGATGCCCTAGGAAAGGAGCATCGGACAAATACACGCTGGATAATTCCATCATTTTAACCTTTTCTGCCCCTTGGTGGCAGGCTCTGTTGTGTTTACTTTTCACAGGAGAACTCCGAGGGACATGAAGAATTTATAGATTTAAAATAAATGCCATAGCAAAGCCCATACTGAGTGCAGTAGCTACATATTATGGTATAAACACCCCCCTTGTGCTGGATGACAAGAATAATGCTTTTTCCCTCCCTTTATGGTAACATGAGGTGATGATTGCTGAACTTTTTGTTAAACTTAGCTGTTGTACAATTTTCCCATAAAATTATGTGTGGTAAAAACAATACAAGATACTGGGGGGGAGGGACTTGAAGTTGATGTTGTAATACCTATCACCCAACCATTGGTTATGCTAAGCCTGAAAATTTTTGAAATTGGACCAAATATAATCAGGACCAGGTATGGTCTCTCAAACAAGTTAAATTGCTAATGCACAGAAATTCAGCCAACTTGTTCATCTTTTAACACAAAGAGACATAACCGGTGTTGTGGGAACAGGATTGGGAATCTTGAATAGCATTGATTCAGAAGTACTAAAGAATAAATTGGCTGTCACAATTAGAGATTTAACCAAATTACAACGACCACTGCAGTTGTCATTAACCCACCAGTGGTTGTTATCAAACATATTAACTCAGTGAATGTTAACCGTATGTAATGCTTCAGTGCATTCAATATTCCCTATCATTGCATTGGGGCTGAATTGGGGTGGAACTTTTCTTTATCCTTTTGAGCATAAGCAATGGACCTGTCAAATTGATCAAAAATGGCAAACTGTGGATTTAGAAACTTGTGTTGTCCGGGAACAACTAGGGTTCATTTGTGAAAGTAATGCAATCAGAGCTCAGGACATTTGCTTAGACACGGAACAGAATATCTGTCATTTTGAAATTCATCCTAAAGAGAATCTTGAAACAGTGCTTGTGTATATAGGCAATGGATGTGCATGCTTGAGAACTGCTTGTGACCGAGTAGTCGTAGAAAATTTAGTAATGGATATTAAAAATCATTCAAATTTTTGTGTTTGCAATTTTACTAAAAATCATAGGATGCGATTTTTCTTATTTAGCTTCAGTCACTTCTTATCACCTTTTGCAATCCAATTACTCACTGATACACCAAGTTGTGCCTACCCGCATTGGGATGAACCTTACCTTGGTAAAGCAATTGTTGCTTCATCAGGATTTAATCGAAATTTTGGAAAAGATCAAAGGAACGGACAGAAAACCTTGGTAACTGTTCATCACAATGTAAATGAAATACATCGTGTTCTGGAAAGGGTAAGAAAGGATGCTGACCACAGTTGGTGGGATACCCTTTTTGGGTGGTCACCTACTGCCACAGGGGTCCTGAATAAATTGTGTCATCCCATCATTGTTTCTTGATTTTAGTTTTAGTAGGTTTTGTCTTGTCAGCAATTTTGTATATCATGAACTGGAGAATGATGAAACGAGTAGCATACTTGACATCCATAATGAATATGCATAATCTGGTTGATGTTTCATCCTCTGTGGACACCCCTGACATTATTGATGCAAGACGAGCTAAGGTGTAATAAGAAATTGGATAAATACTTTACTGCTTATTGTAATTTAATCAATTATTAATGAAATATTAAGGTATTTTTATTGTTTTGTGATTCAATCAATTAATGTAATTTTAAAGTGTAACGATGTATTAATGTAATTTTGAAGTATAATGATTTAAATAATTATTAATATGATTTAAAGCTATAATAATTTGAATAATTAATAATGAAATTTTACTATAATAAGGCAATTGTTGCCCTGTTGATTAATATGATTTTAAGTTACAATAAGAAATTAAACTAGTATATTTGAATATAATAAGGCAATTGTTGCCCTGTTGAAATTTAAACAAAATTTTATGTGATTAAAATTGCTTATTCTCTGGCTTTCTTTTCCCTTTCTTTTCCCTTTCTTTTCCCTTCTCTCTTTCTCTTTTGTCTCTGTTTTCCGGGGTATGCTACTGGCACGGACGAGTCCTGAAGACATCGTGACAACACTACAGACTCCAGAAGGCATCGTGACAACGCTACAGGTTCCTGATGACGATCGTGAGCCACGGGGTGGTGTAAGAGTCTGGACGGAAATCCCTTGTCTGCCTCACGACCATCGACAGAAGCAGAGGCCAAAAACCCAGAGACCCTAAGAGGGGAAAAGGACTTTTGCACAATGAAGTCCAGCCAGATCTTGGTGGGATGCCTGCCAGGTGCCCAGGTGTACTGCAGAGCTGTGCCGCAGAGAACCGTGCCGCTCGGCTAACGGGGCGGAAAGGACTGCACAAGAACAATCTGTCTAGTACCGCTGTACCTGTACCCTAAGACAATGGGCCCTATTTCCCCACCTGCTGGCTACTTGCCCCTGGCCTCTGGAGGGATTGCCTCATCTCTTGGTTACCTGCCCCCCGCTTTCGAATAGACTATAAAGAGACTCTCAAAAAGTAAGCCTACGAGATCTCCCTACGGACGAGACGAATCCATCGGATCCGGACAACAAGGATCTCGTCGTGCCGTGGTAGCTATGCCCCTCCTTTCCTTCTCTCTCTCTCTCTTTCTTCTCTCTCTCTCTCTTCTATCGCATAAGCGTGTTGTTGGCACTCAATAAAGTGCTTTTGATTTTGATTGAAGCAAAAATACTTGGCCCTGTTTTCTTTTGCACTCTGAGATTCAAAGTAACGAACCATCACGACCCCTGCTCCTACGAGCGGATCGTGACAGTGCGGTGCAAAGAAGGCACCGCACTTGGGAGAGGAAGATCAGGCAAATCTTTTCGCGCTGGCAACAGGACGCTTGAGAGCAGGGACGTTTCCAAGGCGGCTCTAGCCTCGGAGTGGTTTCGAGCTGCCCTCGGAGCGTTTCCTTCTTTTGCGAGTCGACAGCGCCATCTTGTGGCTTTGGACTGCTAACGCAACATCGGCAGGGCAAGAGACTGTCAGGCCCGCTCCTCTTGCAGTGTGTACACTGCGCAAAGAAGCCCGGTTCCCTGCGGCTTCGCTCTTCGCCCGATGTGACTTGGACACAACTGAAACTCAGCGACGGCATTCAGCTTTGCCGCTTTACGCCGTCTCTGCTGCACGCATCCGCAGCGTGCTATGGACGGTTTTCCCTCAGCTCCCGGTACAGTGAGACACTCTCTTCTTCGCAGATGATTGCGAGCTGTGCATCTAGCTTGTCGCTCAGTGAGCTGTGCCAGGAAAGAAGCACTTGCAGCGTTAGTCTTTCAACGTCCGACACTTTCAAAGCAGCACCACAAGCCGGGCGACGGGAAGGGGCGAAGAAGCAGACGTTCATTCCTGGCTCTTTTTCCTCGGCCAGCCGGCCAGCCGGATCTTTGGTCGTTGCGAGGCTAGAATGTGTGCGGCGCTCCTTCGCCGTGACAAGGGCCGTGCAGAGAGTGCCGGGCTGGGACGGGACTTTGCAGGCGGTAAAGGAAAGAGGAGTGTTCCTGAAAAGTGGTGCAAATACGAGTTTGCTCAAGTTGCAGGGGAGAGCTGCGGGCAGCCTTATTATTCTGGCACAGGTGTCCGATTGAGCCACAGTCGAAAAGCTTTCCCTTGAGATTCAGAGGGCGAGAGGCGCAATACGGGCTGAGAAGACAAGTGCGCTGTCAGAGCGTCTTTCGGCTGTAGCAAGGCTTAGCAGCGCTTGGCTGCCGACACAGTGTTCTCTGCGAAAAATAGAGCACTATTCTCCACACCGGAGAAAGAAATTGCCGTGGCTCACACAAGGCGTAGAACGAAGCCGCACGGTACAGGGCTTGTATGCGCAGCGTACTGAAGGCGTGAGGAGCGTGCCTGCCGCTGGCCGGCCAGCCGAATTCTCTTTGGCAGTGCTAAAGGAAAAGTTCAGCTAGAGCTGCTTACGGCGCTGCTTATTTCTCCTCCAGCCCCTCGGGGAAACAGCTGCTCCTGCCTTAATGCTCCGAGAGGCAGAGAACACAATGACAGATAGAACGGTGAAGGGAAGGAGAGCGTGCACCGTGTGAGCTTCATGTTGCTTGCGTAGGGCAAGCGGAAAGTGAAGCCCTGCACTGTCTTTTACTTCTCAGAAGGAAGAGAGTGTTCTCAGCTGACTGCCTTCGTTCTTCGTTTTCTGTAACCCGTGGCGTGACTTTCGTTTTTGCAGTGGGGCAACTCGTGCTCCTCCGCAGAGAACATTGTGCCGGCAGTCAAGCGCTGCTAAGCCTTGCTTCAGCCGAAAGACACTCTGACAGCGAACTTGACTTCTCAGCCCGCATTGCGCCTCTCGCCCTCTGAATCTCAAGGGAAAGCTTTTCGACTGCGGCTCACTCGGACACCTGTGCCAGAATAATAAGGCTGCCCGCAGCTCTCCCCTGCAACTTGAGCAAACTCGTATTTGCACCACTTTTCAGGAACACTCCTCTTTCCTTTACCGCCTGCAAAGTCCCGTCCCAGCCCGGCGCTCTCTGCACGGCCCTTGTCAAGGCGAAGGAGCGCCGCACACATTCTAGCCTCGCAACGACCAAAGATCCGGCTGGCCGGCTGGCCGAGGAAAAAGAGCCAGGAATGAACGTCTGCTTCTTCGCCCCTTCCCGTCGCCCGGCTTTGTGGTGCTGCTTTGAAAGTGTCGGACGTTGAAAGACTAACGCTGCAAGTGCTTCTTTCCTGGCACAGCTCGCTGAGCGACAAGCTAGATGCACAGCTCGCAATCATCTGCGAAGAAGAGAGTCTCACTGTACCGGGAGCTGAGGGAAAACCGTCCATAGCACGCTGCGGATGCGTGCAGCAGAGACGGCGAAAAGCGGCAAAGCTGAATGCCGTCGCTGAGTTTCAGTTGTGTCCAAGTCACATCGGGCGAAGAGCGAAGCCGCAGGGAACCGGGCTTCTTTGCGCAGTGTGCACGCTGCAAGAGGAGCGGGCCTGACAATCTCATGCCCTGCCGATGTTGCGTTAGCAGTCCAAAGCCACAAGATGGCGCTGTCGACTCGCAAAAGAAGGAAACGCTCCGAGGCAGCTCGAAACCACTCCGAGGCTAGAGCCGCCTTGGAAACGTCCCTGCTCTCAAGCGTCCTGTTGCCAGCGCGAAAAGATTTGCCTGATCTTCCTCTCCCAAGAGCGGTGCCTTCTTTGCACCGCACTCAAACGGCAAGACGAACTCCTTTGCCCTACATGCTTTCCACTCTAGCTGAATCTGCCCTCACGGAAACATCTAGCAAAAACAGAGCTGGCACAAGTGCCAGCTAATAATGCCCTTGCTGTCTGCAGCTTCAACTGCACCCATCGAGCTAGCCGCACACACCCTGCTCGCGGCACTTTCCTTCCTCAGCTCTAGTTACCTTCCGAAGCCTTCACTCTCACAGAGTCTGATGCCTTAGGTTTTAACTTCTTATTTTTTTTACATCAGGACTGCTCTAAAACTCCATAAATTGTCATCTAGTGTTCTGTTACTGTCATTTAGACGAAACAATTTCTCTCGGGGCTGGAGTTTCAAGGGCATACTGTTTTTTCCAAAAGCCCAAAATGTAAACACCCATGGACAGCAGTGAAGAGAAGAAGGGAACAAGCTGGGGATGGGACTTCAAGACCCGAAACTGTAATTGGACAATGAGTTTCTGATATGCAGATGAACCAAAGGTATATCTGTCCCAAAAACACGTGCTAGGGGTCCATTTTTGGGTGTAGTCTCTGAGAGACTCTTGCATGGCCCAAAGTGTACCTTCTTTTAATACTACTTCTTTTATTCTCTTAACTCTGTCCAGCCTCTGTTTCAGGTCAGCCTTTTGTAAGGCATCAGAATTGGCGACTCTGGTGGGACGGGAGGCTTCTGAAAAACCCCTGGACCCCAGAGGAGATCCAGCCCCCGCCCCCGCCCCCACTCTTCACCAGCACGGGAAGAGGAGGCTTCGACCACAGTCCAGACGGTATCAGAGCCGAAGGATCCTTGGACCTGACTCAGAGGCACGTGAGTAACGGAATAAAAGCAGTATTCTGTTTGTTTTAGTCTGTGAGGGAGGGGGTCAAGAGATCGTTGATCTCTTAGAATTTGTTTAGCATCTTTGGGGCTCAATAAAGTGTCCCAAGGGGGCTGTGGCGTACTTGCCACTTCCCCCTCTGTTGTTTTAGCTCGTGAGAGCTTAGTGCTGCAGCAGCAGCAATTTGGCTTGGAGCCAAGGGTGGGGCAGTGGCTTAAGCTTCTGCCTGCTGGCACCAAGCTCGGGAGTTCGAATCCCCCTCCTACTTGTTTGGCTTGCTACCTGCTTAGTGTATCATTTATAACTACTCACGATGGGTTGCAACTTTTCTTGTTCAGATGATGCTCAAATACCTAAGGATTCACCATTAGGTCTAGTCTTAGAAAAGTGGCAAAAATTAACTGGGACGAGCAAACAGTTTACAAAACCTGAGATTATACGGTTGTCTAAAACCATTTGGCCAACTTTTAATTTAAAAGACAATCAAAGGTGGCCTAAACTTGGTAGCTTGGATGAAGAACTGATACTGGATTTAACATCTCTCCTGTGTGAACAGCACTACTTCCAAGAAACTGAGTATTTGAGATTCTTTTTAGTTATAGCACAAGATGAGCAGCTGCAGAAACCTAAATCATAGTATGTGTTGTTCTTAAGGAAAAAAGAGAAAAAGAGTGAAGGGAAACCGCCCATATTAAATCCGGTGTGCAGTAACAAAGACGAAGCAGAGTCAGATCTGGTAGCACCGGCACTAAGAGCTAATCCAGCGCCGGCCCCGGGGGGGGGGCCCAGCCGCGGCCGGCCCAGGGGCTGCTCTAGCCCCGGCGGGGGGGGGAGCCCAGGCCCAGGCCATTCCGGGTGTGCAAGCAGCGGCGGCAGCGGTGGCGCAGGCCGCCCCTGCTCCCCCCGCCATGTCTGCCCCGCCGGTGCCCGCGTCTTCTGCGCATGCGCACGCCGCGACCGCCCCGGCCCCGCCCCCTCTACAGCCACCGTTCCAATCAGGGGCAGGGGAGGGGGAGAGGGGAGTCGCAGCTTCCACAGAATCCCTGTCAGTGAAGAAGGAAGAATACTGCCTTTGCCGATCAAAGAAGATGCAGGCCCCTGTGCCGCCTCCCCCTTGGGAGCCGGAGCCGCCTGCGCTTTGCCCCTGCTTTCAGGAGGCCTCCCCCTTCTTCGCAACCCCGCGCGCGCCTTGGTGGGAGGGGCCAGGGGGAGGGGAATGCCAGCGGGTGCAGCCAACGGCACCACCCCTGGAGGTGGGGCCGAGGGGCAGAGCTTTCTACCGAGAGGGCAGAGAGGGGACCTCCTACAGGGAGAGCCGAGCCCCTCCCGCTCTCAGGCCTGTGAGCTGCCATAGCAACGTCGCGCGCCGAGGAGCTGGCTCAGGGGATGACGTCATCAAAGCAAGCGACCCGGCCGTAAGCGCTGTACGCCGCAGCAGATCTTGGGCTGCGATTCCTAAGATTAGAACTGATCCAGGTAAATTTAACACAGCTGATTCACAATCGGATAGCTCTCCCTCTGATAGCTATTCTGAAGAGGAAGATGAAATCTTAGCTGCCCTAAGCAGGCGAAGGAAGGGAAGGATAGCCCGAAGGGCCATACGAGAACGCAGTCCTGTGGCAAAACGTACTAGATCAAAAAAGGAAAAAAGAGAAGAACCAGTTCTACAAGCCCCATTACGGCAAGCAGTTGGCAACCAAGGGCCAATATATGTAAAGGTTCCATACTCCCTTATTGAGTTGGAACAGTGGAAAACCACTGTAGGACAGTATAAAGAAAACCCAGATAAGGTTGCCAAGCTAGTGGATAGAGCTATTAGCACACAAAACCCTGACTGGACAGATCTGAACTCTATGTTAGATACATTGCTTGATCCCACTGAAAGGCAAATGGTTAATAATGCTATTACAACATCGTTAGAATCAGGCATAGCAAAT
Organism: Eopsaltria australis; assembly: GCA_034509425.1. Classification (NCBI taxonomy): domain Eukaryota; kingdom Metazoa; phylum Chordata; class Aves; order Passeriformes; family Petroicidae; genus Eopsaltria; species Eopsaltria australis. The sequence goes on along the minus strand of JAVTVJ010001225.1, from coordinate 14,203 downwards.
GGATCGATCCAAGGTACGGTTGCTGAAATATATCCTTTAAGTGATCCTAACTGGGATCCAAACATCCCAGAGCAGATGGCAAGACTAAAACGGTATCAAAATCTCATAGTATATGGGTTAAAACATGGGGTCCCTAAAGCTCTAAATTGGTCAAAGCTTTACGCAGTACAGCAAAACTATGACGAATCACCCACTGATTTTTTTAATAGGTTGAGAGAAACTGCTATCAAATATACAAGTCTAGATCCTGATTCAGCTGATGGAAAAGCACACCTAGTCCTCTTGTTTATGGGTCAAGCAGCAGATGATATAAGAAGGAAGCTACAGAAGTTAGAGGGGGTTCGAGACATAGATAGAATGCTAGAAGTAGCCTGGAGTGTATATCGAGACAGGGGCTCAAATGAAGGAGTTAGACGACAACCTAGCAAAAAGACAATCCAAGAAAAGTCATCCAAAAAAACTTCCCCTACAGACAAAGATCAGTGTGCCTATTGTAAAAAGTGGGGACATTGGAAAAATGATTGTCCCGTGTTGAAGCAAAAGTCCCCAGTTCCCCAGCTCCCGATCGAACAAGGCTCGGGTTCATGCTCAGAATGATGGGAACCGAAGGCTTCTTCCCCAGCAGAACCTTTGGTTATAGCTAAGCTGGGGTCAGATAACATCGAATTTTTGGTAGATACTGGAGCAGCATTTTCCGTACTAAATACCATGGAAGGGAAACTGAGTCAAAACACTGTACATGTTGTTGGGGCGACAGGGGTAAGCGAAACACGGCCTTTCTTCCAACCTTTAAAATTCAAATTGGGCAAACACTGGGTAACTCATCAATTCCTTTACATGCCTAACTCCCCTAAACCATTATTAGGGAGAGATTTGCTAGAGAAATTAGAAGCAGAAATTAAATTCAAAAAGGGGAAGGGAATACAAGTTGTAATTCCTGAATCTAAATTTGTCGAAGTTGCTGCACTTTTCATACAGGACAAACGTGGTGAAATCCCCATTGAAGTTGAAAAAGCTGTCAATCCAATAGCATGGGCCAGTGATATCCCAGGAAGATCCAAACAAGCAGAGCCTGTGAGTATTACTCTCAAACCAGGAGCCACACCGGTAAGGAAAAAACAATACCCTTTGAAATTAGAAAGTCGTAAAGGATTAGCACCCATAATTGAAAAATTCCTCCAACATGGGTTATTAGTGCAATGTGAGTCCAGATTTAATACCCCCATACTTGCTATTAAGAAAGCAGATGGTAAGAGCTATCGATTAGTTCAAGATCTGAGAGCAATTAACAGAATTACTGAAGACATACACCCTGTTGTGGCAAACCCATATACCCTTTTGACTGCACTGACAGACGAATTAGGGTGGTTTACTGTAATAGACCTGAAGGATGCCTTTTTCTGCATTCCTGTGCATAAAAACAGCCAAGAGCTTTTTGCTTTTGAGTGGGAGAATCCTGAGACAGGGAGGAAAAGTCAACTTACTTGGACCGTTTTGCCCCAGGGGTACAAGAACAGTCCCACAGTGTTTGGAAATCAGCTAGCAAAGGAACTAGAGGACTGGAAAAGACAAGAGCCAGAGGGAGTTATTCTTCAATATGTGGATGATATCCTGATTGCGGCTAAAACCAGAGATGACTGCATTAAATTTACCATCAGTTTATTAAACTTTTTGGGACTGAGTGGGTACAGAGTTTCTAAAGACAAAGCACAGATTGCCAAAGAAGCAGTAATTTACTTGGGGCTCGAGATCTTTCGTGGACATCGACAGCTCAGCAAAGAACGGAAAGAAGCCATCTGTCAACTCCCAGAGCCCCGCACTGTGAGGGAGATGCAAGCTTTCCTGGGAATGGTAGGTTGGTGTCGTTTGTGGATAGCAAATTATGGACTGCTGGTAAAACCCCTATATGGAGCATTAAAAGCAGCTGAAAATGGAATTATCATATGGACAGAAAATACAAGGGCAGCTTTTAAACAGCTGAAACACTCCCTAATGTCAGCTCCAGCACTGGGATTGCCAGACTTAACTAAATCTTTTGAACTGTTTACTTATGAAAGATTGAATGTTGCTTTAGGGGTACTAGCTCAACGCCTCGGGAACCAACGGAGAGCTGTGGCTTACTTTTCCAAACAGCTAGACAATGTTGCCCAAGGGTGGCCAGGGTGTTTGAAAGCCGTGGCAGCTACTGTTGTCTTGATCCAAGAGGCCCGAAAACTCACCCTTGGACGGCACATTGTAGTGTATGTACCCCATGCTGTAGCAGCTGTGCTCGAGCAAAAGGGGGGACATTGGCTGTCCAGCAACCGGATGCTTAAATATCAATCATTGTTACTAGAACAGGATGATGTCACCTTAAAAACAACTTCTGTTGTTAATCCTGCGATGTTTCTGTCTTCCACGTTAACTGACAATGTCCCTGAGCATGATTGTTTGCAGACAATAGAAGAGGTCTACTCCAGCCGAACAGATCTGAAGGATGTGCCCCTAGACAATCCAGACTGGGAGCTTTTTACAGACGGAAGCAGCTTTATGAGAAATGGTAAAAGGATGACAGGCTATGCAGTGACCACTCAAGACAAGGTAATTGAGGCGAAGGCCCTGCCAGCAGATGTGTCATCACAGAAAGCTGAGCTGATTGCACTGACAAGGGCCCTGGACCTGAGTGAAGGGAAGAAGGTAAATATATGGACCGACTCTAAATATGCGTTTGGTGTCGTCCATGCCCATGGAGCCATCTGGAAAGAAAGAGGACTGCTGAACGCTCAAGGTAATCAAATTAAACACGCTGAACAAATACTTGCCCTCTTGGAGAGCGTTAGAAAACCCACGGAAGTAGCTATTATGCACTGCAGGGGTCACCAGAAAGGGAAAACCACTCCAGAATTGGGAAATCACTTTGCTGACAAAGCGGCAAAAGGAGTTGCAGAAAAAGGCATCCTTGCAATAATTCCCAAAAAGGAAGTTAACTTATCAGGGTTCATCCCAAAGTATGATCAAGCAGATCAGAAGCTTATTAAATCTCTCAAGGCTGAGATCACAGAAGGTGGGTGGGCTGTCACACCAACAAACCAAGTTGTAGTCCCACCCCTGATTCTTCGAGAGCTAGCTCAGAGAGAACATGAAAACACACATTTTGGGACTGAAAACCTTCTAAAACATCTAAAAAAGGTAGTAATAGGAAAAGGAATGACTGAAATTGTACAAACAGTAGTAAGCAAATGTGAAGTTTGCTGCAAAAACAACCCTGATACAAGGAAAAGAGTTGTGTTAGGAGTAACAAAAGCAGGGGATCTTCCTGGAGATTACTGGCAAATAGATTTTGCTGAATTACCACGTAGAGAGGGATACCGGTACATACTGGTATTGGTTGACACTTTTAGTGGATGGCCCGAAGCTTACCCTTGTCGCACTAACACAGCCAAAGAAGTGGTAAAGATTTTGCTCAATCATATAATTCCAAGGTTCGGGGTTCCCCTGGGAATGTCATCGGATAGGGGACCACACTTTGTTGCCACAGTAATTAAAGAAATCAGTCAGATTTTGGGAATTACTTGGGATCTGCATACACCTTATAGACCCCAAGCGAGTGGTAAAGTTGAACGTATGAATGGAACCCTTAAAACACAAATTAGCAAAATTTGTCAAGAAACATCTATGACATGGGTTCAAGCCCTGCCTATAGCTTTACTAAGGATCCGCATACAGCCAAGGCGGAGGGATAACATCAGTCCCTATGAAATACTTTATGGTAGGCCATACCAGATTCCACACATTCCAGGGGAAATTCATATAAAAGGGAAACTTGATTTACAGAGATATCTAATGGCTTTAGGTTCCACTTTGCAGAAGCTCCAGAATTACATCGTGCTATCCAGACCCATCGGACTGGACACACCTGCACATCTTTTCCAACCTGGAGACTGGGTCTATATCAAGTGGTGGGACAATGAACCTCTACAAGCTAAGTGGAAAGGACCATTCCAAGTCCTGCTGACTACCCTCACTGCTGTCAAAGTCTCTGGCAAAGGACCCTGGATCCACTACTCCAGAGTCAAGAAAGCTTCTGCTCCTGAAACAACTGAGAAAACAAAGAGTGATGCAGAAGAGAGTGTAATTTAAATAATGCTTCAGTGCTTAAAGAACTGCTCATAGTAATCATAGTCACAATTCTTCTATATCTACTGTTGTTAAATATTTACTGTTATTAAGTGTATATTATTAATAGATTATTAATCTACATTATTAATATATAGTAGATATTTAGAATAGAGACTTGACAAGGTAGAAGCCTTGTCAAGCCTCTAAAAGGGGGGAAATGATGCCTTAGGTTTTAACTTCTTATTTTTTTTTACATCAAGACTGCTCTAAAACTCCATAAATTGTCATCTAGTGTTCTGTTACTGTCATTTAGACGAAACAATTTCTCTCGGGGCTGGAGTTTCAAGGGCATACTGTTTTTTCCAAAAGCCCAAAATGTAAACACCCATGGACAGCAGCGAAGAGAAGAAGGGAACAAGCTGGGGATGGGACTTCAAGACCCGAAACTGTAATTGGACAATGAGTTTCTGATATGCAGATGAACCAAAGGTATATCTGTCCCAAAAACACATGCTAGGGGTCCATTTTTGGGTGTAGTCTCTGAGAGACTCTTGCATGGCCCAAAGTGTACCTTGTTTTAATAAATACTTCTTTTATTCTCTTAACTCTGTCCAGCCTCTGTTTCAGGTCAGCCTTTTGTAAGGCATCAAGTCAGGATGCAAACGGAACAGCACCAGGGACTGCTGACACACTAAAGCTCCCAGGACAAAATGCTCAACAGCCTGGCATCTGCCTTTGCACTGACAGTTGAGCAGCTCAAAGCCAGAGCACTCCTTATTGGCAAAAGCCTCTTCATTCCTGGAGGCCACCCAGTGTGCACGTCTAAACTTGCTTTCTTTACGGAAGAGTGGTAATCCAAAGAAATGGCACGGCCTCCTCCAAGATACAAAGCATCCAGGGACTGATCCACATGCAGTATTGAATGGCCAACAATTGCACCTACCTAGAAGGTGTCAGGACAGAAGAATCTTGCCGGACTCTTCCACCCCATGATGTCATAACATCTGCTCCAGCAACACTGGCACTATGAATCATAGGCGAATCAGACAGGGCAGGAGGGCAAGGCTCGGGAATGGCATGAAAAAGGCGTCTTGAGTTCCAGGTGGGGGAGGGGCGAGAAGGATAACGCGAAGCAATGGAAGGATTCAAGGGCAAAAGGAAGATGCTCCGTAAGGCAATGAGAGTCCTAGAAGGAGAAGGAAATGAAAAGCTGGACCTGGACAAATCGAAAGGGAGGTCACGAGGGGGATGAGTGAGCAAGTCAATGCAAGGCACTGCAGGGGCGGAAGGCTGAGACGAGGCTACAGACCGCATAGCAAAGTAATGCAAGGCATGGCGAAGCGTGTCATTAGCGAGCACTGCCAGACGGCCGTGGCAGTGAGGGTGGGGGGGCTGCGTGCAGTGCAGCGCATGTAGGAGTGGGTGTGGGGTGGTGTGTGTTTGCAGGGTTGCGCGGGGGCAGGGTTGTGCAGGGTAGGTGTGAATGTGTATGTGGAGGGGGTATGTGTGTGCTGGTAGTGTGTGCTGGCTACGTGCCTGTGTAGCGCAGGTGTGTGTGTGTGTGCAGAGGTTTGGGGAGTAGGTGGGGGGGGCGGGTGTGGCGCCAGAAGGACCCACGCAGCGCCAAGCAGGTGTGGGACTCAGAGAAGTAAGATGAATATGTCTGTCCAAAGAGACCGTGGGAATCCGCTTGCAGACAGGGCTAGGAAGCGATAGACAGGCAAGGAAGAGAAGAAGCTGTTAGCTGTTGCAAATGCTACTAATCACCACAGACTGTTGCTCAGGCATGGCACTGTTAAATTCCTGAATCTAGAGCAAGAGGACAAAACTGAATAGAATGACGACGAGTTTCTTCTTTCTTTCTTTCTTTAATGTAAACCAAAGAGAGGCGATATTGGAGTGCGGCATCCCATAAGCGATCAGCTCAGGCAGTGGGGAAAAGGGAGAGGGAGATGCAGCCGGGAACTTAGGATATGAAGGAGGCTACAAGGCGGCAGGATTAGAGAAAGCCCAGGGCAAATGGCCCATGGCCTGTCTCCTTCTTGAAATAGTTAGGGGACTAGTCTGTTCTTCTCTTTGGCCATAAACAAGTGGAATGTGGATGAGTTTTGCCAGCAGAAGGGACTTGCTGTGGGGTGTCAGTGTGCCCCTGCCCCCCCATCCCCCACCCCCTCCTACCACCCCCCTCCCCTCCACCCCTCCAATTGCGAAGCCGCATCGCTGCTGGCGCGGGCAGGGCTGGGGCCGCTGTCAACAGCAGCCGAGGGGGCGTGGAAGGGGTGGCTGCGGCAGGATCGGCCGTGTGACACCGCCCACTGGCACCGCCTCCATCTCTCCTTTGCCTCGCCCCCCGCCGGGCGCGCTCCCAAGCGGCGGCGCTCACCAGCTGCTCGGCGCTGCCGGAAGCCAGCAGCCGCCGAGGCTGTCCCGGCAGGGCCGTGCCCCGGCTTCGCCAGCGGCTCGGCCGGAAACGGCGGCGCGCTTGTGCCGCGTGGCGCGGAGCACAGGCGTTGCGGGGCAGGCGCGGCGGGCCCACGCGAGGAGAGAGGGGCCGCGGGCGGGGCGGGGCGGGCGTGGCGCTGTGCGCATCCGCTTCCTGTCGCTCGGCTCCCGCCGCCGGCAGCGGCCCGGCGGGCGCCGTGTGAGCCCGCGGAGCGGCGGCGCCGGCCGGGCAGTGCGCGCTCTGGCATGCGGCCGGAGGCGGCCGCAGCGAGAGGCTCCTGGCACTGCCCGTGCGGTGGTCCGAGCGGGGAGCAGAGGTTGGCCTTCCGGGGGGCTATGAGGCGTGCTCGCCTTTGCCCCGCTGCCCTTCGTGCCGCACGTGGCCCATTGCAGCCAATCGGCCGTACCCGCAGCGGCGCCGGCGGCAGCGAGCCGGCAGCGCGCACTCCATGCCGTGCCGGCCGCTGCCGCCCAGCGCCGCGCTCCGCCGAGGCATTTTGTCCCCCACGGTGGGAGAGCGACATACGGGACGCTGAATGTGGAGGCTGCCTGTCGGCAGGAGCAACTTGCCTTCACTGACGACCTCTTTTTGGCTCCCGATTTCAGGTACCTTGCGCTGGTGCTGAAGAGTTTGGCAGCGAAGCTGGCGGAGGTGCTGCAAGAGCTCAATGGCAAGGAGCTTTTCAGTGCGACGCTCGGAGGTAGAAGATCCATAGCTGAAAGCAAAAAAGGTCAGAGCATGTCATCGGCCACAGTAATGCTAAGTTGTTCATCTTTGCCAACTGCTTGCAGAGTTGCTCTTTTCTTAGGTAATGGGGCCAGAGCTGCACGGGCTCAGGATTTGGAGATGATGTTAGGTGCGGGCTTGGTGAAGAAAGTGAGCGGTTGATGCGGCATTCTGCCAAATTGTGACAGGTCTTTCTGTATTCCTCAGTCCTGTGACGTTAGCAAAAGCCTGAAAATAGGTTTTGCAGAACATCTGGTTTTTTTCCTACTAGCAGTAGTCACCTTGTCTTTAGGAAAGTAAAGGTTCTTTATTTTTCTCCATGAGCATCAAGTGCTTTTGATCAGCGTTGGTGTGCGTGCCTTAGCCTTGTTCTTGTCTTCCTTGGAGAACTTCTGCAATACTCAGATGATCAGTGGAGGTTTTAGACTGCAGTGGTGGACTTGAAGGCTTCCAGTAGCAGCAGCAGGGAGATGCTGTCCACATTTTGGATTTTCCTTTGTCTGAACCTTGTGCAAGGTTTCAGTTTTCAAGCAGTTTGAAGAGCTGCAAAGTTACCACTGATGGTTTAGTCAAGTTATCCTGTGATTTAAGTGACTAGTGAAGCACGTACTAAGGCAATGTACAGTAGCATCCCAGAAAGGTTGGATTGGAGAACAGGGAGTTCTGAAGACAGCTGTTTGTTGTAGGAGAAGGAGAATGTAGGAGTTGATTGAAGAGCACTGCATGCACAAATGGTTAAGGAGGAGCCATCTTTTGATGTCCCCTCTATGCTTGTTCTCATTTGAAATACTGAACATTCTGCAGGTTGGTTTTGTAAGGCATGTGGGTTTGTTTTGTTTTTTTATTGGGGGGGGGGTGAGGGAGGGGGGGAATGATGGGTGTTGGGTTTTTTTATTTCCAGAATAGTGTACAAAGAACCTATGCCCAAAACAGCACTGTTTCTCTTACTCTTCTTCATTTTTCCTGCCTCAAAGAGTATTTGGTTAAAAAAACCTTAATAATCCTCCATTTTGCCTGATGCAGGAAGGGGGAAAGTAACTAGGAGATTTTGGAAGCCGGAAGATAATTTCTTGCCCTCTGATGTTATGAAAAAGCATGGAGGGGGAAAAAAACAACCTGTTAGGAAAATTCAGGTTCAATGCAATTTAAACGATTGCATTGCTCAACCAACAAATATGAAGGGACCAGGTTTATACACAGCTTTAAACTTTTGAAGCCCTCTTAAAAGAACAGTTGGAAATAGACTCATCCAAGTTTGTTCTATTGCAAGACTAGATGGAGTTAGGGGATCAGGAAGATGAGAAAGTGAGTCTGTCTATATTATCTATTGCAGTGCTTTCATTTGGTGAGAGTAGAAGGTGCTGAAATTCTTCAAAGTGGTGCCTGAAAGGTCATTCAGTCCTTTTACGATGGAATGGGATTTGTTGGTGTATTCAGCAACCTGATGCTGTGGTCTGGAGTCCAGACCACAAATGGTCAAACTTCTGCTGATGGTAGTAGGAAGACAACCAGATCCAAAACTTGGATTTGATCTTTTTTCTGCATAAATGTGGAAAAGGGATTTGTTTTTCTTTGTCTATTGAAAGAGGCAGGGGTGAAACAATTCTTGAAGAGGTCAAGAGTGTTTGAGCAGCCATCTGACCTCCAGAAGATTGCTTCCAAACTTTCTGGTACATGCTGACAATAAGAGCCCGTGTTTGTTTGCTTGTTTGCTGGGGCTTTTGGATGTATTTGAGACGTTTGAAAATGTCTTTGTCAGGTTTCAGTATGGAAATCTTAGAAAAGTTGTGTTAGCCCGTTTCAAGTCAGTCTAAACCTGGCAAATAGAAGTGCCAGGTAAAAAAAGGAAGGTTTGGTCTACGCTTGCATGTGTGAAGGGAGAAAACATGACGCTTACTCCTCTCCTTTGTTTGTATCTGATCCTGGATGTTATTATTTGCTGAAACCTTTGCTTAAAGAGGAAGTTTGAATTTTGTCTTGACTCCTTTTCCTACTTGTAGTAAAATGTGTTTTAGCTTGACTTTCTAAAAGTGCATAGCATACTTCTGCTACAGAAGCAAGCAAGCATCTGTGTGGCTGCGACTTGTGATTTTGTTAGCAAGTGGAGCACTTAATGTTTCTTTGAGCTTCTCTCTATACTTGTATTTCAATAGGATTAAAAGCAGAACATAGACTTGAAGGTCTCCATTTGTGGAGGCGGTCCTCATTCACTTGCGGTTAATATAGCTGAAGACCCGCTTTGTGATATTGGCCCCATATGGTGTGTCCTCAAGGGATCCCTGGGACTGCAGAAAATGGGAGCGCCCTTGAAGCTGTGTGCCACATCTGGCAGCCTGGGAAGATCCAGCAGGCACTGCAGTGTCTGAAACCGTGCTCGGAAGGCGGACGTTGTAACGTCAATAATTTCCCGAGTTTCTGGAGCAAAGAGCAGGTCTGTAAACATCTTAATGGCTTTGAGGAACTCTTGCATTTTTGTAAGCACTGTTGAAATTAGTTGGTTTTTGTAGCGGACAAGAGGGATCCTATAAACTGATGCCTTACTATGAGACGGGATGGGACGGAACGGGACGGGAGGGGACGGGATGGGATGGAATGGGATGTGATGGGACGGGATGGGACGGGACAGGATGGGAGGGGATGGGATGGGATGGGATGGGACGGGATGGGGTGGGATGGCATAGAATGGAATGGGATAGGATAGAATGGGATGGGATGGGATGGGATGGGATGGGATGGGATGGGAAGGGATGGGATGGGATGGGATTGGACGGGATGGGATGGGACGGGATGGGATGGGACGGGACAGGACAGGACGGGACGGTACGGGACGGGATGGGACGGGATGGGTCGAGACGAGATGGCATGGGATGGGATGGGACGGGATGGGACGGTGTAAGAGTCTGGACGGAAATCCCTATCTGCCTCACAACCATCTACAGAAGCAGAGGCTGAAAACCCAGAGACGCTAAGAGGGGAAAAGGACTTTTGCACAATGAAGTCCGGCCAGATCCTGGTGGGGTGCCTGCCAGGTGCCCAGCTGTACTGCAGAGATGTGCTGCAGAGGTGTGTTGACACATGCCCGTGGAACCGTGCCGCTTGGCTAACGGGGCGGAAAGGACTGCACAAGAACTAGATGGCTTGTACACTTGCTCTTGTACTCTAAAACAATGGGCCTTACTCCCCACCTGCTGGCCATTTGCCCCTCGCCTCTGGAGGGATTGCCTCATCTCTTGGTTACCTGCCCCTTGCTTTCGAAAAGACTATAAAGAGACCCTCAAAAAGTACCCCTGTGAGATCTCCCTACGGACGAGACGGAATCCATCGGATCCGGACAACGAGGACTTTATCGTGCTGTGGTAGCTATAACCCCCCCTTTTTTTTGCTCTCTATCTCTCTCGTCTACATCGCATGGGGCGGGATGGCATCGAATGTAATGGGATAGGATAGGATGGGACGGAAGAGAATAGGATAGGATAGGATAGGATAGGATAGGATAGGATAGGATAGGATAGGATGGGACGAGTTGGGATGGGACAGGACGGGAAGGGACGGGATGGAATGCGGTGGGATGGGATGGGATGGGTGGGATTGATGGGTGGATTGATGGGATGGGAGGACGGGATGGGATGGGATGGCATAGAATGGAATGGGATAGGATAGAATGGGATGGGATGGGATGGGATGGGATGGGATGGGATGGGATAGGATGGGATGGGATGGGATGGGATGGGATGGGGTGGGATGGGACAGGATGGGAGGGGATGGGATGGGATGGGATGGGATGGGATGGGATGGGATCGGATGGGATGGGATGGGACGGGACAAGACGGGACAGGACGAGACGGGATGGGATGGGGTGGGACGGGATGGGACGGTGTAAGAGTCTGGACGGAAATCCTTATCTGCCTCACGACCATCTACAGAAGCAGAGGCTGAAAACCCAGAGATGCTAAGAGGGGAAAAGGACTTTTTCACAATGAAGTCTGGCCAGATCCTGGTGGGGTGCCTGCCAGGTGCCCAGCTGTACTGCAGAGCTGTGCTGCAGCGGTGTGTTGACACATGCCCGTGAAACCGTGCCGCTCGGCTAACGGGGCGGAAAGGACTGCACAAGAGCTAGATGGCTTGTACACTTGCACCTGTTCCCTAAAACAATGGGCCCTACTCCCCCACTTCCTGGCCATTTGCCCCTCGCCTCTGGAGGGATTGCCTCATCTTTTGGTTACCTGCCCCTCGCTTTTGAAAAGACTATAAAGAGACTCTCAAAAAGTACCCCTACGAGATCTCCCTACGGACGAGACGGAATCCATCGGATCCGGACAACGAGGACTTCGTCGTGCCGTGGTAGCTATAACCCCCCTTTCTTTTGCTCTCTCTCTCTCTTCTACATCTCTCTCTCCCCTATCGCATAACCGTGTTGTTGGCACTCAATAAAGGTGCTTTTGGATTTTGATTAAGGCAAAAATACTTGGCCCTGTTTTCTTTTGCACTTTGAGATTCAAAGTAACGAACCATCACGACCCCTGCTCCTACGAGCGGATTGTGACAGACGGGACAAGACGGGATGCGATGGGATGGGATGGGATGGCACGGTTGGATGGGAAGATGAGGTGGGATGGGAGGATGGCTTGGGATGGCATGGCATGGCATGGCACGATTCAAGATAGGATGGAAAGGGATGTGATGAAATTTGACGAGGGGGCAGAGCGGGGCTGGCCAGGGTGGGGTGAGGTTGAGTCAGGTGCTACCAGCCTTCCTTTCCCTGACCCTGTTGCTGGGAGCGGGGTGCCCACTCCTAAAATTCGGCCCGCAACAGGATTTCTCCCAGACCCAAGCTGCCACCAACTTGGACTCTGGCTACCTTGGAGTGCCACAACCCTCCGCCAAGTCGACATCAAGAAACTGGGGAGCTGAGTTATCTTTCACAGGGAAGAGGGCTACCCTTCATTTCCAAGGCCTGTGTCTCAGAGCTGGCTGCCGCCTCCTGAAACTCTGCCTGCAGCTGCATTTCAAATTCATTGAACTGAACAGGAGGCCAGTGGATACTGGGGACATGATGTTTTCTTAACAACAGGAGACAAACATAACACCTTGTCCCCAACTCAGCATGCAACTTTCCAAGCTGGGGGACTCAATCCTCCAGAAAGTGGAGACCCTTTAGCTATTGTTAGTACCCCTGATCAACTTCTATAAAGCGTCCACAAAGCCGCTTGTCTGCAAACGATACATGAAAAGAAGTTGATTCCTGAATATGAATCCCCTGTGCAAATGCCTGTGAAACCTGAAATGAAGAGCCCTTTAATTCGGGGTCCCCCAGAATCACTCAAACCCACAGCGATTGTCTTACAGAAAACCATAGCAGTTGTGGGCCCCGTAGAGAAGCTGGAAAGATTCCTTGAAAACCTGACAGATCAAACTGGATCTACTGATCCCGGGAATGCCCCAAATTCTACACCTTCTCAGCCGTTGGGTTCACACTTGAATTCACCTGCCAGTGGTCGCAAAGTTTATACATGTAGTGAGGTTGCAGAAGATCTGATTAATTACAATAGAAAATGTGGACCTGTAAAAACCCCACAAGAAAAATCAGAGAAAACACTGGCTAGCAGGGACATTCAGGTCCCTCATAGTGAAAACCCAGAAAATAGTGGACCCCCCTTGCTTTCTCAAAGTTTGGGCAGTGAGCCTAAGCAACCCCTCCCTCAGAGCCTGGGAAGTGAGCCAAAGCAACCTTTCCTTCAAAGTCCAGGCAAAGAGCCAAAACAACTTTGCCCTCAGAACCAGGTAAACTGGTTTTTGGGAATTTGGTGGAAGGATATCCCACCTGAAACCTTAACCTTTTTATATCAGATTAAAATGCCTGAATCTAGGAAAGATCTCCAACATGCTTTGGGGTTATTGGTGTTCTGGAGAAAACACATCCCTGATTTTTCCATAATTGCCAGACCTGTGTATAACTTGCTGAGAAAAGGGGTGAGATGGGAATGGGATACTTCTCAAGAAGAAGCCTTACAATGACTGATTTTTGAAGCAACAGCTCACCAAGCCCTGGGCCCTATTCACCCGACAGATCCTTTCCAAGTGGAATGGGGGTTTGCTTCCTCAGGGCTGTCAGTTCACATCTGGCAGCGGGGCCCTGAGGGCCCAACAAGGCCTGTTGGTATTTATTCCCATGGCTTCAGAGATGCTGAAAAAAGACACGCTATCTGGGAAAAGGGGCTGTTTGTGGTCAGCTTAGCTCTGATAGGAGTGGAGAAAATGACACAACAGCAACCGATTGTTTTGAGTTGCCTTTTCAAAATTATTAGGGCAGTTCCTACCGGGATCCCCCAACCTGACGCAGTGGTCCAGAGGGCCTTAGTTAGAAAGTGGGATGCTCAGATTGAACACTATTGTAACACTTTCTCAATAACTGAAGGAGCTGTAAAAAACCTGGCAATACAAGAAGGCTTCAGTAGCAGCAAAGACAAACCTGCCTCAGTTATTAAGGTAGCCCTCCACACTTCCTCCGGTGAAACAGAGGGGGAAGGCAGTGCCCAAGTTGGCGAGCTGATAGCTGTTTGGAGTGTTCTCCAACGTGAAGTACAGAATATCTTTCTTGTTTGTATCTATACTTATTTCTATGCTGTGTTTCAGGAATGGACTGAGTGGCCTTCTTTTTGGCAGCAAAAGGCATGGACAGCCTCTGATGCCCTAGGGAAGGAGCATCGGACAAATACACGCTGGATAATTCCATCATTTTAACCTTTTCTGCCCCTTGGTGGCAGGCTCTGTTGTGTTTACTTTTCACAGGGGAACTCCGAGGGACATGAAGAATTTATAGATTTAAAATAAATGCCATAGCAAAGCCCATACTGAGTGCAGTAGCTACATACCATGGTATAAGCACCCCCCTTGTGCTGGATGACAAGAATAATGCTTTTCCCTCCCTTTATGGTA
>JAVTVJ010001224.1:0-16587 GCA_034509425.1 Eopsaltria australis | reverse complement strand
CACCCAGTTTGTTAGAGGAGGAGCAGGGGGTGAGGCTTCCCAGCCTTTCCTTCCCTTCTTCTCCTTTCAATCTGTTACATCATTTTTTGAGAATGTTCAGTTTTCCCTGGATGCCAAAGATACCACCCTTCTGATATTTCAGCTGGTGGGTTTCCTCTATATGGTTTACAGCTTTTCAAGGATCAGAGCTGATATGTCCAGAGGGACTGAGGAGACACCCGACCCAGTAATGGGCCCAGTTGTGGAAAATCCTGAGTGGTGTGGGAAATGGGAGGATATGGGCCAGATCTTGAAGGAATTCTCAGAACCCATAGCTTGAGACTTTCCACGTGACCAAATACAGAACCCAGCTGAGGTGGCGAAATATCTGAAAGAGAAGTGTAATGATGGTTCTAAGGAGGAAAAGATCATTGCAATAAGCTGGGCCCTGGCATATGCTTATCACACGCTGCTAGATACTGTAGGGCAGCAGATAGAGGCAGGGGGGCAGGAAGATGAATCAGTAGATACCCCAGTCACTCAGGCTGCAGTAGATACCCCAGTCACTCAGGCTGCAGTAGACACTCCAGTCACTCAGGCTGCAGTAGCCACCCCAGTCACTCAGGCTGCAGTAGCCACCCCAGTCACTCAGGCTGCAGCAGTCACCCCAGTCACTCAGGCTGCAGCAGTCACTCAGGCTGCAGCAGATACCCCAGTCACTCGGGCTGCAGTAGCCACCCCAGTCACTCAGGCTGCAGCTAGCCACCCCAGTTACTCAGGCTGCAGTAATCACCCCAGTCACTCAGGCTGCAGTACACACTCCAGTCACTCAGGCTGCAGTAGATACCCCAGTTGCTCAGGCTGCAGCAGATACCCCAGTCACTCAGCTGCAGCTAGACCAGCCAGTGAGCCCAAGCCAGTAGCTAAAACAGACAGTGAGCCTAAGCCACTGGCAGTCGCTGCTGTGGGACAGAAGTGCAAAACCAAAACTGATCGACCAGTGGATGATGATGATGATGATGATGATGATGATGATGGCAATGGCAGGGGAGGACCCTCAGGGGCAGCAACTGACTCAAGAGGAGAAAACACTATTGAGTCTCTTTCCCTGAAGGGTCTTCGTGGCCTAAGAAAGGATTACACTCGACGACCTGATGAATCTATAATTAGTTGGTTAGTCCGTCTTTGGGATGCTGCAGGCGATGTTACAATTCTAGACGATACTGAAGCAAGGCATTTGGGACACCTGTCACATGAACCGGTTATCGACCAGGAAACGGTAAAGGGGGCTCACTCTAAGAGTCTCTGGTCACGAGTCTTGGGAGCTGTGGCACGCAGATACCTGTGTATGATCTCTATATGCAGCAGACTCAGGGGAAAACAACAGAACAAGGGATCCAACACTTGAGAGAAATGGCAGTGGCAGAGATTGTTTTCTCAGAGGATCCAAATACACCTAGGAATCCAGACTTGGTAGTATGTACACCCATAATGTGGCAAAGACTTGTACGACTTGGGCCAGAAGAACATTCTAATACTCTAGCAATAATGAAGCGGGATGATGGAGATGAGACTGTGCTTGATATGGCGAGGAAACTCCGAGCATATGCAGATCCGTGCACGACCCAACACATGCAAGAATTGCAGCTGTGGAAGAACGTCTACAGAATATGGAAGATAAGATGGAAGAGAATCATAAGGCACTGAGAAAGGACCTTCTCCAAATCTCAGCAGTACAGTTCAGAGGTCCTGTTACCAAACATAGACGTCCCCCGGAAAAGGAGAGAAGGTACCCCTCACGACGTGATCTGTGGTTTTTCCTGTATGATTGTGGGGAAAACGTGAGAAGGTGGGATGGAAAACCCACTCCTGCTCTGGCACAACGAGTACGTGAATTGAAGGGGAGGCTAAGACTCAGAGAAGAAGTTCTGCCAGAAAGGAAGCAGCTCCAGTTGCCCACAGCCGATTTGCCAGATATGATGATGACGACATGTTCTATCCCCTTGAAGGAACCTCCAAGATGTACACCCAGGGAAAGAAGGATAACCAGGCTTAGAGAGGCCCTGCCTCTAGCCAGGTGGAGGCTAGGAAAAACGGTGTTTTTTGGACTGTGTGGATTCGTTGGCCTGGCACATCAGAACCACAAAAATATGAGGCTTTGGTTGACACTGGTGCACAGTGCACATTAATCCCATCAAGACATGTGGGGGCAGAATCTGTCTCTATCGCTGGCATGACAGGGGGATCAAGGATTTGACTTTGGTGGAAGCTGAGGTGAGCCTGACTGGAAATAGGTGGAAGAAACATTCTATTGTGACTGGCCCAGAGGCCCCATGCATTTTGGGCATAGATTTCCTCCGAAATGGCTATTTCAAAGACCCAAAAGGACTCAGGTGGGCTTTTGGGATAGCTGCTGTGGAGACAGAGGGCATTAAGCAATTGAATACCTTGCCTGGACTATCAGAGAACCCATCCGCAGTTGGGCTTCTGAAGGGAGAAGAACAACGAGTGCCGATTGCCACTTCGACAGTGCACCGCCGACAGTACAGAACAACTCGAGATGCTGTGATTCCCATCCACAAGATGATTCGTGAGCTGTAGAGCCAAGGGGTGCTCAGCAAAACCCACTCACAGCCCCATCTGGCCTGTGCACAAGTCTGAGGGGGAATGGAGATTGACTGTGAACTATTGTGCTTTGAATGAAGTGACTCCACCATTGAGTGCTGCTGTGCCGGACATGCTGGAACTCCAGTACGAGCTGGAGTCCAAAGCAGCAAAGTGGCATGCCACTATTGACATTGCAAATGCATTTTTCTCCATTCCTTTGGCAGCAGAATGCAGGCCCCAGTTTGCCTTCACCTGGAGGGGTGTGCAGTACACATGGAAACGGCTGCCCCAGGGGTGGAGGCACAGCCCCACGATCTGCCATGGACTGATCCAGGCTGCACTGGAAAAGGGTGAGGCTCCAGAACATCTCCAGTACACTGATGACATCATTGTGTGGGGGAACAGCAGAGGTATTTGAGAAAGGGGAAAAAATTATCCAGATTCTCCTGGAAGCCAGTTTTGCCATCAAGAAGAGCAAAGTTAAGGGACCTGCCTGAGAGATCCAGTTCCTAGGGGTAAAATGGGAAGATGGACGGTGTCAGATTCCCACTGAGGTTATCAACAAGATTACAGCAATGTCTCCACCAACCAGCAAGAAGGAAATCAAGCTTTCCTAGGCGCCATAGGCTTTTGGAGAATGCATATTCCTGAGTACAGCCAGATTGTGAGCCCTCTTTATCTGGTTACCCGCAAGAAGAACACTTTCCAGTGGGGCCCTGAACAGCAGCAAGCCTTCACCCAGATCAAAAAGGAAATTGTTCATGCGGTAGCGCTTGGCCCAGTCAGGACAGGACCAGATGTGAAAAATGTGCTCTATTCTGCAGCCGGGAGCCATGGTCTGTCATGGAGCCTTTGGCAGAAGGTGCCTGGGGAGGCTCAGGGTCGACCACTGGGATTCTGGAGTCGAAGTTATAGAGGGTCTGAAGCCAACTATACCCCCACAGAGAAGGAAATCTTGGCCGCCTATGAAGGAGTTCAAGCCACTTTGGAGGTAATTGGCATGGAAGCACAACTCCTCCTGGCACCCCGACTACTGATGCTGGAGTGGATGTTCAAAGCAAAGGTTCCCTCTACCCACCACACCACCAGTGCTACATAGAGCAAGTGGATTGCTCTCATAACACAACGTGCCCGCATTGGAAAATTGAATTGCCCTGGGATTTTGGAGATAATTACAAATTGGCCTGAAGGCGAAAACTTTGGTCTCACTGATGAAGAGGAACAAGAGCAAGTGACACGGGCTGAGGAAGCTCCAGCGTACAATCAACTGCCAGCAGAAGAAGCACGCTGCGCTCTGTTTACGGATGGTTCTTGCCGTATCGTAGGGATGAACCGAAAGTGGAAAGCAGCTGTGTGGAGCCCCACACAACAGGTTGCAGAAGCTACAGAATGAGACAGTGGATCAAGTCAACTCGCTGAGCTCAAAGCCGTTCAACTGGCCGTGGACATTGCTGAAAGAGAGAAGTGGCCAAAACTCTACCTTTACACTGATTCATGGATGGTAGCCAATGCTCTGTGGGGATGGCTGGAGAAGTGGAAGAAGACCAATTGGCAACGTAGGGGAAAACCAATCTGGGCTGCTGAAGAGTGGAAAGACATTGCTGCCCGAGTAGAGAAGCTACCTGTGAAAGTCCGCCATGCAGATGCCCATGTCCCTAAGAGTCGGGCTAACGAAGAACACCAGAACAACAAGCAGGTAGATCACGCCGCAAAGACAGAGGTGTCAAAGATAGACTTAGATTGGCAACACAAGGGAGAGTTGTTCCTAGCCCGATGAGCCCATGATGCCTCAGGTCATCAAGGTAGAGATGCCACCTATAAATGGGCATGAGACCGAGGGGTGGATCTAACCACGGACAGCATCTCCCAGGTGATCCATGATTGTGAGACGTGTGCTGCAATTAAGCAGGCAAAGCGAGTGAGACCCCTATGGTATGGTGGGCAGTGGTCCAAATATAAGTATGGAGAGGCTTGGCAGATTGATTACATCACACTGCCCCAGACCCGCCAAGGCAAGCGCTATGTTCTCACAATGGTGGAAACCACCACAGGATGGCTGGAGACCTACCCTGTGCCTCATGCCACTGCCTGGAACACCATCCTGGGTCTTGAAAAGCAAATCCTTTGGAGGCATGGTACCCCTGAGAGGATTGAGTCAGACAATGGGACTCATTTCAAAAACAGCCTTATAAACACCTGGGCTAGGGAACATGGAATTGAATGGGTGTACCATATCCCCTACCATGCACCACCTTCAGGCAAAGTGGAGAGGTGCAATGGACTGTTAAAAACCACCTTGAAAGCATTGGGTGGGGGATCTTTCAAAAATTGGGAACAGCATTTAGCAAAGGCCACCTGGTTAGTTAACACTCAAGGTTCTACCAACCGAGCAGGGCCTGCCCAATCTGAATCCCTGCACACAGTAGATGGAGACAAGGTCCCAGTGGTTCATGTTAGAGGTCTGTTAGGGAAGACTGTTCGGGTCAATTCTGCCTCCAATAGAGACAAACCCATCCGTGGGCTTGTCTTTGCTCAGGGACCAGGTTACACATGGTGGATAATGCAGAAAGATGGAACAACACGATGTGTACCCCAGGAAGGTCTGATTATTGGGTGAGAACCATGTTTAAATATCACTATTTGCTGGATTTTACTGCCATTTTCTAAATATAGCTATATACTCTATATATATATACATATATGTGTGTATAATGTATGCGTGTTTAGAATCAGAATATATTAGCTTTGGTAGTGAGCTGACGATATGGGGATAAGGGGTGGAATGTCCTGGGTTGACTGTATGATGCTTGTATCCCCAATCGTCTGTCCTGCTTATGCCGGGTATTAAGTTCTGTAGCTTTAAGTTAGGCCCAGAGAGAGACAGAGAGAGTGAAGAGGGTGAAGGGAGGAGAGAAAACGCACACAGTTTGTCTACAGGAGTTACACCTTACTCCCCCAGAAATTCCTTCAGAGACTGCGCTCAAAGCGGAGACAGAAAAGATAGAGATAAGCTCTCTGTGTGCTCTCGGAGTTCGCAGCGGAGTGCTCTCAGGATCTCTCGGCTTTTGCAGAGAGAGAAAGACTTTATTTCTTTACTGGTTTCTTTCTTCTGGGACTGGTCAGCATCTCTGTGGTCCAAGACATCAGGACAATCCCCCGGGGGCCCCACGACTCTGCAGCCGGGCCTGGCCATTGGCCCCAGCCTCTGGAGGGACTGAGGCTGACACAGCTGCACCCACAGAAGGACCCTCTGGATCCACCATCTCTTCAGAGAAAGGAGAGGTTTCATTGTTTGATATCATTCAATTTTTGTTTCCATACTTGTGAATATTCTGCTTATTAAATAAATAGTTTTTTCCACTTTTTCTCTAAGGAAATCTTTTCCCGAACTGGTTTGGGGGAGTGGTGGCTGAAATTGGCTTGTTTAGAGGAGACCCCTCGGAGGTTTCCTCCTAGCATTTGCCCTAAACTAGGACACCTGCCCTGGGGGCAAGAGGCTGCTCCCAGCACACTTTGTGTCCTGCCTGAGCCAGGCCCAGGGCCACAGCCTGGGGCCAGCCAGGCCCCCATTTCACTCTGGGCCCCAGCTGACTCCTTCCCCTTGCCAGCACCAGCCCCTGCACGCACAGCTGCTCTCCACACGCCCTGCGCTCACAGACACCTCCAGCCTCTGCTCAGGGAAGCTCCTCTCCCTGCTCATCAGCAACAGGGAAACAAGGCTGATCTCACACCTGCCCCAACATGGCACCAGCAGTGGGGAGCAGGAGAAGGGCACTGGGGAAAGGGACAGAGACAGGGACACGACTTCAATGGGGACAACCTTAACAAGGATCAGGCAATGAGAGAACTCCCAGCACACACCCTCTGCAAAGGTGAGGCAGAGGAGAGGGACTTTGACCACCTGCACCTGCAGGGAACACTTCAGCATGGAGCTGTTTCAGTGCCATGGATCACAAAAGCTGTTCCCCAAGTAAGGACTGTCCCTCTGTGTCCCCTTTGAGGAGCTGAGCAGGATCAGCTCACAGGGTGGTTGGGCTGTAGAGCAGCTTTTGCCTTCAGAGGGATGAAAGTCTGCTTGGCAATGGCCCCGCTCACCTAGATTCTTCTTTGAGTCTGCCCTGAGGAGACGAAGATCCTGAATCACGGTGTCCAGCCCTTCCTGTACATCTCTTTTGAGAGTCTGAATTACATGGAAGATCTGCCAGATGTTGTTGTTCAAGCTGTATTCCAGGGCTCTTGCAATTTTGTCCTCTTTGTCTCCTGTGAAGAAAGAACAGTGTCACTGGGTCACTGATATTTCGTCCTTGAGGGGGAGACCAGCTCCCCCTCACAAGATGAGACACAAGGATGCCCAAAGGCTCTGATTTAATGTCCCTGACAGGAGGCCTGTTCTGAAGGCACTCCTGTGGCTGCCTCTTGCCCTTCCTCACTCCCACTTAAAAATCCTCACCCCACAGGAATTCCATTGCGCCATGAAGACACAATTTGGAAATGGTTTTCCCTTTGCCCTCTGACTTTTACCAGGGAAGGGACAGGAAAACAAACCAAATTTTTATCTCTTTACATCCTCTCATTTCTGCTCTCTCTAGCTCAATAAACAGGGCGCCAACTTTGAAAAGTGGGACACAGGCTTAATTCTAACGCCACAATGGCCTGAGGTAGCAGCAATTCCAGACCTTTCCCTGCACTGCTCTGGGCTGCTCCTTGCTGAGGCTTTGCTGGCTGCAGCTGCAGCAAGAACAGGAGCCACGCTCAGGGAAGGCCCATCCTTCCTCAGCTTTGCCTGCCCTGGGGGCAAGAGGCTGCTCCCAGCACACTTTGTGTCCTGCCTGAGCCAGGCCCAGGGCCACAGCCTGGGGCCAGCCAGGCCCCCATTGCACTCTGGGCCCCAGCTGACTCCTTCCCCTTGCCAGCACCAGCTCCTGCACGCAGAGCTGCTCTCCACACGCCCTGCGCTCACAGACACCTCCAGCCTCTGCTCAGGGAAGCTCCTCTCCCTGCTCATCAGCAACAGGGAAACAAGGCTGATCTCACACCTGCCCCAACATGGCACCAGCAGTGGGGAGCAGGAGAAGGGCACTGGGGAAAGGGACAGAGACAGGGACACGACTTCAATGGGGACAACCTTAACAAGGATCAGGCAATGAGAGAACTCCCAGCACACACCCTCTGCAAAGGTGAGGCACAGGAGAGGGACTTTGACCACCTGCACCTGCAGGGAACACTTCAGCATGGAGCTGTTTCAGTGCCATGGATCACAAAAGCTGTTCCCCAAGGAAGGACTGTCCCTCTGTGTCCCCTTTGACCAGCTGAGCAGGATCAGCTCACAGGGTGGTTAGGCTGTAGAGCAGCTTTTGCCTTCAGAGGGATGAAAGTCTGCTTGGCCATGGCCCTTCTCACCTAAATTCTTCTCCAGGTGTGCTTTGGGGTGATGATGGTCATAGAGTTTGAGTTTCTCTAATTTTTCCAATACTATCTTCATAGGTTCAATTTGTTCCTTGAGTTTAATGAAGGTGTCTTCTAGCTTGGATTCCAGGATCTTTAAGGTATTCTGCCTCTCTCTCTTCTTTCCTGTTGAAAAAGATTGGTGTCATTGGGAAACCGACACTCAACGTTTGAAGGGCTGACCACCCATCCTGCCTGAAGATGATCAAATCCCCTGTATTAAAGGCTCTTCTTGAGGTTCTCTTCTTGAGCCTTCCTACAGGTTGGTTTTTGATTTCCTCTCCTCCTGGCTGTCCTGCTCCGTGCTGGGAAAACCCCACGGCCAGGGCAGCTCTGTCCCCTGGGAGCCTGGGGTCCAGGGCATCTGCACAGGGATGAGGAATATAACAAAGGACTGGCTGGAGACCCTTGGAAGTGGGGATTTATGGATGGGTGGGATTTTTTCTCTGACTGCATTGGGCCCTCATGCACAACAGGCCTCTGGATCTTCTTCTTGCTTGGCAGGGTTCAGTTTCCAGCTAGTGTGGGCAAAGACTGGAGCTCACCTGCACAGAAAGCCCAGGATGAGGTTCCTCCTTCAGTGCTCCAAGAAAGGAGAGGAAACCCCAGACAGGATGTTATATTTCCTTGTCAGGTGAAAAAAGACTGATGTTACTGGGTCACTGATGTTTCCCCCTTGAGGGGCAGACCGGTTCTCTGACAAAAGGATGCCCAAAGGCTCTGATTTAATGTCCCTGACAGAGGATCTCTTATCAGGGCTCTCCTCTGGGTTTGGTTTTCTATCCTTCCTTACTCCCCCTTAAAAATCCTCACCTCACAGAAGTTCCATTTCTCCATGAAGGTACAATCTGGAAATGGTTTTCCCTTTGCCCTCTGACTTTTAGCAGGGAAGGGACAAGAAAACTGAGAAAATTTTCATCCCTTTCAACCTCCCACTTGTGCTCTGTCTAGCTAAATACACAGGGCTCCAGCTTTGAAAAGTGGGACACACGTTTAATTCTAAGGCCACAGTGGCCTGAGGCAGCAGCAATTCCAGACCTTTCCCTGCATTGCTCTGGGCTGCTCCTTGCTGAGGCTTTGCTGGCTGCAGCTGCAGCAAGAACAGGAGCCACGGTCAGGGAAGGCCGATCCTTCCTCAGCTTTGCCTGCCCTGGGGGCAAGAGACTGGACCTAAATCCTTCATCTGCCTCATGACCATCTACAGAAACAGAGGCTGAAAACCCAGAGACCCTAAAAGGGGAAAAAGGACTTTTGCACAATGAAATCCGGCCAGATCCTTCTGGGATGCCTGCCAGGTGCAGAGGTGTGCTGCAGAGGTGTGCTGACACATGCCTTTGGAATCGTGCCGCTCGGCTACCGGGGCAGAAAGGACTGCACAAGGACTATATGTTTTGTACAGCTGCACCTGCACCCTGAAACAATGGGCCCTACTCCCCCACCTCCTGGCCATTTGCCCCTCGCCTCTGGAAGGATTGCCTCATCTCTTGGTTACCTGCCCCTCGCTTTCAAAAAGACTATAAAGAGACTCTCAAAAAGTACCCCTACGAGATCTCCCTACGGACGAGACAGAATCCATCGGATCCAGACCGGCCAATGAGGACTTCGTCGTGCCGTGGTAGCTATTAACCCCTTTTTCCCCCCCCTCTCTCAACCCTATCTCTCTCTCTCTCTCCTCTATGCATAATCGTGTTGTTGGCACTCAATAAAGGTGCTTTTGATTTTGATTAAAGCAAAAATACTTGTCCGTGTTTTCTTTTGCACTCTGAGATTCAAAGTAACGAACCATCACGACCCCCGCTCCTACTCGCGGATCGTGACAGATAGTCAAGTGACCTCCTGGTCGTTCTCTAAAAGGGTTGCAGCCTCACTATTTTTGCCTTGGGTGGCGGCAGCCAAAGTCCTAGGTGAGCTTTCTCACCTTGAGTGCTGGCTGGGGAAGCAGGCAAATCTAACATCTTTAGCCTTGACAGACCTCCTTGCAGATGAGGAGACGACCAGGCAGGTGACCCTTCAAAACAGGGCTGCAATCGACTACCTTCCCCTTCTGCACAGCCAAGGATGTGAAGAATTTGAAGGTCTTTGCTGTTTTAATCTGTCATCACATGCCCGGAGCGTTTGTTACACCATTCAACAAATGCAGGATCAAATCCATCAATTACGCGAAGAAGGAAAGGACTGGCTGGACAATTTATTCAATCACTAGGGGATCTCTGGGTGGATTTCCCAGATTCTAAGAACCCTGTTTTTGACATTGTTGATCATTTTCATAGTATTATGTTTTTTGGGATATTTTAAAATCTTTTTGGTTTCTTTTGTGAACAACGCCCTGTCTTTAAGTAATAAAAGCAGGGGGGAGATGTGGTGATGGTCGGGGCTGCGAAGAGTACCCTTCCCCATTAAGAAGCCATGGAACACAGAATCTAAGGATTGAGATCACCCCCAGGGTGGGGTTTCATAGTGGTATGTCCCTGAATGCGGCTGAGCTTCTTAGGGGCTGGACATCCCCTCGACCATTGGACTGACCACCCATCCATCAACTGTCAATCTTCCCCAAGTTCCAGAAAGTTCTGTTAAGTACGGTTGTTGATTGTGTTTTGGTTATATCTGTTATCCCCTCTCCTCCCCTCTCTATCCCCCGTTGGCCCTTGTCCCCTTGTCCCTCCCTGGTTTTTCCCCGGGCCTTGGACCTAATTGGTTGTCACCCTCTGAATAAAAGTCTGATGCAGGCTGAGCTCTGGGTCTCTTGGACTCAGACGCCCAGAGAGCTGTCATCTCCTCGATACATCTCATCTTGATACAGAGCATCTTTTACTCTGCGGCGAGAGAATCCTCCCCAGTGATTCAGATACAGTGTCTACCTACCGGGGAGACACAGCCCACGGCAAGGGAAACTGAACTCCCGATGCCAAAGAACCTGAGCCTGCCTGAGCCAGGGACACTCGGTCGTAGCTGCCGCAGGGCTGCTGCTCAAAACCCTGGTGGGCAGCTGCCTGGCCCGAACCAGTGGCGACACGACAGCTGGCTGTCCCCTATCCATTTGTCTGACCACCTGTCACTCGGCTGTCAATCTCCCTGGTGTTCTAGAAAGTTCAGTTAAGTACAGTTGTTGATTGTTTTGCTGTTGTGCCTGTCATCCCTTCTCCTCCCCTCTCCATTCCCAGTTGGGCCCTGTCCCCTTGTCCCTCCCTGGTTCCTCCCCTGAGCTTGTCCCTGATTGGATGTTCTCCCCTTAATAAAAGTCTGCTGCTCCAGGAGCTCCAATTGTCTCTGGCTCGGATGCCCGGAGTGCTGTCATCACCTCAATACAGTTGCTCTTTATTATGCGCTGAGAGATCCCTCCCCTCGCTACTCCAGCCTTGTAGTTACAGTGTCTCCTTACAGGGAGACGCAGCCTGTGGCCAGGGACTGTGATCCCGACTGCAGCGAACCTGCAAGAGCCAGGGATGCTCCTAGTAGCCGCTGTCAGGTTGCCGTTGACCCAGGGGACAGCCTGACGAAGACCTACAGGCGTAGGCAAGGCTACAACAGCCCTTGTGCTAACTATACGTAATGCTTCAGTGCATTCAGTTTTTCCTATCATTGCACTGGGGCTGAATCAGGGTTGAACTATTCTCTATACTTTTGAACATAAGCAATGCACCCGTCAAATTGATAAGAAATGGCAAACTGTTGATTTAGGAACTTCTGTTGTCCAGGAACAACTAGGGTTCATTTGTGAAAGTATTGCAATTAGAGCTCAGGACATTTGCTTAGACACGGAACAGATAATCTGTCATTTTGAAAGTCATCCTAAAGAGAATCCTGAAACAGCATTTGTGTATATAGGCAATGGACGTGCATGCTTGAGAACTGCTTGTGACTCAGTAGTTGTAGAAAATTTAGTAATGGATACTAAAAATCATTCAAATTTTTGTGTTTGCAATTTTACTAGAATCATAGGATGTGATTTTTCTTATTTAGTTCATTACTTCTTATCACCTTTTGCAATTCAATTACTCGCTGATACACCAAGTTGTGCCTACCCCCATTGGGATGAACCTTACCTTGGTAAAGAAATTGTTGCTTCACCAGGATTTAATCGAAATTTTGGAAAAGATCAAGAAGAACGGACAGAAAACCTTGGTAACTGTTCATCACAGTGTAAAGGAAATACATCGTGTTCTAGAAAGGGTAAGGAAAGATGCTGACCACAGTTGGTGGGATACCCTTTTTGGGTGGTCACCTACTGCCACAGGGGTCCTGAATAAATTGTGTCATCCCATCATTGTTCTCTTGACTTTAGTTTTAATTGGTCTTGTTTTGTCGGCAATTTTGTATATAATGAATTGGAGAATGATTAAATGAATAACACATTTGACATCTATAATGAATATGCATAATCTGATTGACGTTTCATCCTCTGTGGACACCCCTGATGTTATTGATACAAGGCAAACTAAGGTATAATAAGAAATTAGATAAGTATTTTACTGCTTATGGTTATTCAATCAATTATTAATGACATTTTAAGGTATTTTTATCGTTCTTTGTAATTCAGTCAATTATTAATGTAATCTTAAAGTATAATAATTCAATTGATTATTAATGTAACTTTAAGCGATAATAATAAATCAAATTGTTTTCATCCGAACAATTATTAATGTACTCTTATTATAATAAAACAATTGGTGCCTTGTTGAGATTTAAACAAAATTTTATGTGATTGAAATTACTTATCTCTTTGTTCTTTTCTTTTCCTTTCATTCTTTCTTTCTTTCTCTTTTTGTCTCTATTTTCCAGGGCTATGCTACCTGCAAGGACGAGACCTGAAGACTTTGTGACAACACTACAGACTCTGGACGACCATCGTGAGCCACGGGGTGGTGTAAGAGACTGGACATCAATCCCTCATCTGCCTCACGACCATCTACAGAAACAGAGGCTGAAAACCCAAAGACCCTAAAATGGGTTCATTTGCACAATGAAGTCCGGCCAGATCCTTCTGGGATGCCTGCCAGGTGCAGAGCTGTGCTGCAGAGGTGTGCTGGCACATGCCTGTGAGACCGTGCCGCTCGGCTAACAGGGCGGAAAGGGCTGCACAGGAACTGTATATTTTGTGCAGCTGCACCTGCAACCCAAAAAAATGGGCCTTATTCCATCACATCCTGGCCATTTGCCCCTAGCCTCTGGAAGGATTGCCTCATCTCTTGGTTACCTGCCCCTTGCTTTCGAAAAGACTACAAAGAGACTCTCAAAAAAGACCCCTACGAGATCGCGCCACGGATGACACGGAAGCCATCAAAACCGGGCAAGAGGACTTTGTCGTGCCGTGGTAGCTATAACCCTTAATTTTCTCCCTCCCTCTCAACTGTATCTCTCTATCTCTCCTCTATCACATAATCATGTAATTGGCACTCAATAAATGTGTTTTTGATTTTGACTAAACCAAAAAATTTTTGTACATGTTTTCTTTTCTGATATTCAAAGTAACAAACCATCACAACACAGCTTCTGCTAGCGGATAATGACACCTAGGGGCAAGAGGCTGCTCCCAGCACACTTTGTGTCCTGCCTGAGCCAGGCCCAGGGCCACAGCCTGGGGCCAGCCAGGCCCCCATTGCACTCTGGGCCCCAGCTGACTCCTTCCCCTTGCCAGCACCAGCCCCTGCACGCAGAGCTGCTCTCCACAGGCCCTGCGCTCACAGACACCTCCAGCCTCTGCTCAGGGAAGCTCCTCTCCCTGCTCATCAGCAACAGGGAAACAAGGCTGATCTCACACCTGCCCCAACATGGCACCAGCAGTGGGGAGCAGGAGATGGGCAGTGGGGAAATGGACAGAGACAGGGACACGACTTCAGTGGGGACAACCTTAACAAGGATCAGGCAATGAGAGAACTCCCAGCACACACCCTCTGCAAAGGTGAGGCAGAGGAGAGGGACTTTGACCACCTGCACCTGCAGGGAACACTTCAGCATGGAGCTGTTTCAGTGCCATGGATCGCAAATGCTGTTCCCCAAGGAAGGACTGTCCCTCTGTGTCCCCTTTGACCAGCTGAGCAGGATCAGCTCACAGGGTGGTTGGGCTGTAGAGCAGCTTTTGCCTTCAGAGGGATGCAAGTCTGCTTGGCAATGGCCCCGCTCACCTAATTGCTTCTTTGGGTCTAGCCTGAGAAGATAGAGATCCTGCATCATGCATTCCAGCCCTTCCTCTACATCTCTATCTAGAGTTTGAATTTCTTGTGAGAGCTGCCAGATGTTGTTCTTCACCCTGGATTCCAGGGCTCTTGCAATTTTGTCCTCTTTGTTTCCTGTGAAGAAAGAACGATGTCACTGGGTTACTGATGTTTCGTCCTTGAGGGGCAGAACAGCAATCTGACACAAGGATGCCCAAAGGCTCTGATTTAACATCCCTGCCTGAGGATCTCTTACCAGGACTCTCCTGTGGGTTTGGTTTCTAGCCTTCCTCACTCCCCCTTAGAAATCCTCACCCCACAGCAATTCCATTTGGCCCAGAAGATACAATCTGGAAATGGTTTCCAATTTCCCACGGACTTCTAGCAGGGAGGGGACAAGAAATCAGAGAAAATTTTCATCCCTTTTCAACCTCTCATTTGTGCTCTCTCTAGCTCAATAAACATGGCTCCAGCTTTGAAAAGTGGGACACACGCTTCATTCTAAGGCCACAATGGCCTGAGGCAGCAGCAATTCCAGACCTTTCCCTGCACTGCTCTGGGCTGCTCCTTGCTGAGGCTTTGCTGGCTGCAGCTGCAGCAAGAACAAGAGCCACAGTCAGGGAAGGCCGATCCTTCCTCAGCTTTCCTTGCCCTGGGGGCAAGAGGCAGCTCCCAGCACACTTGGTGTCCTGCCTGAGCCAGGTCCAGGGCCACAGGCTGGGGCCAGCCAGGCCCCCATTGCACTCTGGGCCCCAGCTGACTCCTTCCCCTTGCCAGCACCAGCTCCTGCACGCACAGCTGCTCTCCACAGGCCCTGCGCTCACAGACACCTCCAGCCTCTGCTCAGGGAACCTCCTCTCCCTGCTCAGCAGCAACAGGGAAACAAGGCTGATCTCACACCTGCCCCAACATGGCACCAGCAGTGGGGAGCAGGAGAAGGGCAGTGGGGAAAGGGACAGAGACAGGGACACGACTTCAATGGGGACAACCTTAAGAAGGATCAGGAATGAGAGAACTCCCAGCACACACCCTCTGCAAAGGTGAGGCACAGGAGACGGACTTTGATCACCTGCACCTGCAGGGAACACTTCAGCATGGAGCTGTTTCAGTGCCATGGATCACAAAAGCTGTTCCCCAAGGAAGGACTGTCCCTCTCTGTCCCCTTTGACCAGCTGAGCAGGATCAGCTCACAGGGTGGTTGGGCTGTAAAGCAGCTTTTGCCTTCAGAGGATGAAAGTCTGCTTGGCAATGGCCCCGCTCACCTAGTTCCTTCTCCAGGTGTGTACTGAGGAGCTGAAGTTGAAACCCTGCATCTTCTTTTGATTTCTGTAAATCTTGCTCCAGATTTTGAATTCTTTGGAAGAGACGGTTGAGTTCCTTCTCCATCCTCGATTCCAGGGCCCTTACATTTTCCGCCTCTTTCTTCCCTGTGAAGAAAGAACAATGTCACTGATCATGGATGTTTCTTCCTCGAGGGGCAGAACAGCAATCTGACACAAGGATGCCCAAAGGCTCTGATTTAACGTCCCTGCCAGAGGGTCTCTTCTTGGGGTCCTCCTGTGGTTGTCTTCTTCCTCCCTCATTGTCCCTTAGATCTCCTCACCCCACAGCAATTCCATTGGGCCATGAAGGTACAATCTGGAAATGGTTTCCCCTTTGCCCTCTGACTTTTAGCACGGAGGGGACAAGGAATCAGACCAAATTTTCATCCCTTTTCAACCTCTCATTTGCCCTATCTGTAGCTCAGTAAACAGGGCTCCAGCTTTGAAAAGTGGGACACACGCGTCATTCTAAGGCCACAATGGCCTGAGGCAGCAGCAATTCCAGGCCTTTCCCTGCACTGCTCTGGGCTGCTCCTTGCTGAGGCTTTGCTGGCTGCAGCTGCAGCAAGAACAGGAGCCACAGTCAGGGAAGGCCCATCCTTCCTCAGCTTTGCCTGCCCTGGGGGCAAGAGGCTGCTCCCAGCACACTTTGTGTCC
The DNA here is from genome assembly GCA_034509425.1 of Eopsaltria australis. Classification (NCBI taxonomy): domain Eukaryota; kingdom Metazoa; phylum Chordata; class Aves; order Passeriformes; family Petroicidae; genus Eopsaltria; species Eopsaltria australis. Next base: position 425 of record JAVTVJ010001224.1, on the reverse strand, counting down.
TGCCTGAGCCAGGCCCAGGGCCACAGCCTGGGGCCAGCCAGGCCTCCATTGCACTCTGGGCCCCAGCTGACTCCTTCCCCTTGCCAGCACCAGCTCCTGCACGCACAGCTGCTCTCCACAGGCCCTGCGCTCACAGACACCTCCAGCCTCTGCTCAGGGAACCTCCTCTCCCTGCTCAGCAGCAACAGGGAAACAAGGCTGATCTCACACCTGCCCCAACATGGCACCAGCAGTGGGGAGCAGAAGGGCAGTGGGCAAAGGGACAGAGACAGGGACACAAATTCAATGGGGACAACCTTAAAAAGGATCAGGCAATGAGAGAACTCCCAGCACACACCCTCTGCAAAGGTGAGGCACAGGAGAGGGACTTTGACCACCTGCACCTGCAGGGAACACTTCAGCATGGAGCTGTTTCAGTGCCATGG
>JAVTVJ010001223.1:0-10610 GCA_034509425.1 Eopsaltria australis | reverse complement strand
CCTCCTAAAACTGGCATCATATTTGGGAGACTGAGTTTTCTTTCACATGGAAAAGTGCTATCATTTCTATTGTTGGCCCCATGTCTGGGAGTCGACAGCCGCCTCTTCAAAGTCCGCATGGAGCAAGATCCATCACAGACCTAAACTACCACCGAGAAGGACCCTGGCTGCCCTTGCAGGGCCAAAACCCTCCTCCAAACTGACATCAAGAAACTGGGGGCAGAGCTCTCTTTCTCCGAGAAAAGGGACACTTTTTGTGTCCCGGCCCTAAGGCACTCTGCTCCCGTACGCCACCTGAAATGCCACACTAATCAAGATCCTTCCCAGACCCAAGCTGCCATCAACTAGGAATTGGCTGCAATTGTAGCTAAATGCCTCCTAAAAATGCATCATGGATTTGGGGGTCAGTTATCTTCCACATGAAAAGCACCATGTTTGCATCGAAGGCCACATATCTGGGAGTTGACAGCCGCATGCTGAAATTCCGCATGGATTAAGATTCCTCGCAGACCCAAGCTGCCACCAGCAAGGACCCTGGCTGCCTTTGCAGGGCCAAAACCCTCCTTCCAACTGACATCAAGAAACTGGGGGGCAGAGTTCTCTTTCTCAGAGAAAAGGGACACTTTTTGTGTCCCGGTCCTAAGGCACTGTTCTCCCTGCTTCCTGCTGAAATTTCTCATGGTTCAAGATTCCTCGCAGACCCAAGCTGCCACCGACAAGGACCCTGGCTACCCTTGCTGGGCCAAAACCCTCCTCCAAACTGACATCAAGAAAGTGGGGGGCAGAGTTCTCTTTCTCAGAGAAAAGGAACACTTTTTGTGTCCCGGCCCGAAGGCACGGTGCTCCCGGACGCCACCTGAAATTCCGTATGGATCAAAATTATTCGCTGACGCAAGCTGCCATCAACCAGGACTCTGGTTGCATTTATAGGGTTAAAATTCTCTACCAAACCGACATCATGAATTTCGGGCCTAAGTTTTCATTCATGTGGAAAAGTGCCATCATTTGTATCGTGGGCCCCATGTCTGGGAACAAACTGTCGCCTCTTCAAATTCCGCCTGGAGCAAGATCCATCACACATCCAAGCTGCCACCGACAAGGACCCTGGCTGCCCTTGCAGGGCCAAAACCCTCCTCCAAACTGACATCAAGAAAGTGGGGGGCAGAGTTCTCTTTCTCAGAGAAAAGGGAAACTTTTTGTGTCCCGGCCGAAAGGCACTGTGCTCCCGGACGCCACCAAAAATTCCGTATGGATCAAGATTATTTGCTGTCGCAAGCTGCCATCAACCAGGACTCTGGCTGCATTTGTAGGGCTAAAACCCTTCACCAAATCAACATCATAAATCTGGGGGCCTAAGTCTTCTTTCACGTGGAAAAGTGCCATCATTTGTATCGTGGGCCCCATGTCTGGGAACAAACTGTCGCCTCTTCAAATTCCGCCTGGAGCAAGATCCATCACACATCCAAGCTGCCACCGACAAGGACCCTGGCTGCCCTTGCAGGGCCAAAACCCTCCTCCAAACTGACATCAAGAAAGTGGGGGGCAGAGTTCTCTTTCTCAGAGAAAAGGGACACTTTTGGTGTCACGGCCCGAAGGCACTCTGCTCCCGGACGCCACCTGAAATGCCGAAGGGATCAAGATCATTCCCAGACCCAAGCTGCCATCAACTAGAACTCTGGCTGCAATTGTAGGGCTAAATGCCTCCTTAAAACTGGCATCATGGATTTGGGAGACTGAGTTTTATTTCACGTGGATAAGTGCCATCATTTGTATCGAAGGCCCCATGTCTGGGAATCAACTGCCTCCTCTTCAAATTCCGCATGGAGCAAGATCCATCACAGACCCAAGCTGCCACCGACAAGGAGCCTAGCTGCCCTTGCAGGGCCAAAACCCTCCACCAAACTGACATCAGGAAACTGGGGGGCAGAGCTCTCTTTCTCAGAGAAAAGGGACACTTTTTGTGTCCCGGCCCGACGGCACGGTTCTCCCGGACGCCACCTGAAATGCCGCACGGATGAAGATCCTTCCCAGACCCAAGCTGCCATCAACTAGAACACTGGCTGCAATTGTAGGGCTAAAATGCCTCCTAAAAATTGGCATCGTTTATCTGGGGGGGCTGAGTTTTCTTTAACAAGGAAAAGAAAAGCGCCATTGTTTGTATCGAAGGCCACTTATCTGGGAGTCGACAGCTGCCTCTTCAAATTCCGCATGGAGCAAGATCCCTCACAGACCCAAGCTGCCACCGACAAGGTCCCTGGCTGACCTTGCAGGGCCAAAACCCTCCACCAAACTGACGTCAGGAATCTGGGGGGCAGAGTTCTCTTTCCCAGAGTAAAGGGACACTTTTTGTGTCCCGGCCCGAAGGCACTGTGATCCCGGATGCCAATTGAAACACCGCACGGATCAAGATGCTTCCCAGACACAGGCTGCAATCAACTAGAACGCTGGCTGCAATTGTAGGGCTAAATGCCTCCTAAAAACTGGCATCATGGATCTGGGAGACTGAGTTTTCTTTCACGCGGAAAAGAGCCATTGTTTGTATCGAAGGCCACATGTCTGTAAGTTGACACCCGCATCCGGAAATTCCGCAAGGATTAAGATTCCTCGCAGACCCAAGCTGCCACCGACTAGGACGCTGGCTGCCCTTGCAGGGAAAAAACCCTCCTCCAAACTGACATCAAGAAACTGGGGGGCAGAGTTCTCTTTCTCAGAGAAAAGGGACACTTTTTGTGTCCGGCCCTAAGGCACTGTGCTCCCGGATGCCTCCTGAAATTCCTATGGATCAAGATTCCTCGCAGACCCAAGCTGCCACCGACAGGGACCCTGGCTGCCCTTGCAGGGCCAAAAGCCTCCTCCAACTGACATCAAGAAACTGGGGGGCAGAGTTCTCTTTCTCAGAGAAAAGGGACACTTTTTGTGTCCCGGCCCTAAGGCACTCTGCTCCCGGACGCCACCTGAAATGCCGCATGGATCATGATCCTTCCCAGACCCCAGCTGCCATCAACTAGAACTCTGGCTGCAATTGTAGGGCTAAATGCCTCCTAAAAACTTGCATCATGCATCTGGGGGACTGAGTTTTCTTTCACATGGAAAAGCGCCATTGTTTGAATCGAAGGCCACATATCTGGGATTTGACAGCCGCATGCTGAAATTCCGCATGGATTAAGATTCCTCGCAGACCCAAGCTGCCATCAACAAGGACCATGGCTGCCCTTGCAGGGCCCAAACCCTCCTCCAAACTGACATCAAGAAACTGGGGGGCAGAGTTCTCTTTCTCAGAGAAAAGGGACACTTTTTGTGTCCCGGCCCTAAGGCACTGTGCTCCCGGATGTCTCCTGAAATTCTGCATGCATCAAGATCCCTCACAGACCCAAGCTGCCACTGACAAGGACCCTGGCTGCCTTTGCAGGGCCAAAACCCTCCTCCAAACTGGTATCAAGAAACTGGGGGGCAGAGTTCTCTTTCTCAGAGAAAAGGGACACTTTTTGTGTCCTGGCCCTAAGGCACTCTGCTCCCGGACGCCACCTGAAATTCCGTATGTATCAAGATCCTTCCCAGACTCAAGCTGCCATCAACTAGTACTCTGGCTGCAATTGCAGGGCTAAATGCCTCCTAAAAACTGGCATCATGGATTTGGGAGACTGAGTTTTCTTTCACGTGGATAAGTGCCATCATTTGTATCGTAGGCCACATATCTGGGAGTCGACAGCCGCATGCTAAAATTCCGCATGGATTAAGATTTCTCGCAGACACAACATGCCACCGAGAAGGACCCTGGCTGCCCTTGCAGGGCCAAAACCCTCCTCCAAACTGACATCAGGAAACTGGGGGGCAGAGTTCTCTTTCTCAGAGAAAAGGTACACTTTTTGTGTCCCGGCCCTAAGGCACTGTTCACCCGGATGCCTGCTGAAATTCCGCATGGATCAAGATTGTTTGCAGACCCAAGCTGCCACTGACAAGGACCCTGGCTGCCCTTGCAGGGCCAAAACCCTCCTCCAAACTGACATCAATAAACTGGGGGCAGAGTTCTCTTTCTCAGAGAAAAGGGACCCTTTTTGTGTCCTGGCCCTAAGGCACTGTGCTCCCTACTGCCTCATGAAATTCCTTATGGATCAAGATTCTTCCCACACCCAAGCTGCCACCCACAAGGACCCTGGCTGCAATTGTAGGGCTAAATTCCTCCTAAAAACTGGCATCATGGATTTGGGAGACTGAGTTTTCTTTCACATGGAAAAGTGCTATCATTTGTATCGAATGCCCCATGTCTGGGAGTCGACAGCCGCCTCTTCAAATTCCGTATGGAGCAAGATTCGTCACGGACCCAAGCTGCCACCGAGAAGGACCCTGGCTGCCCTTGCAGGGCCAAAACCCTCCTCCAAACTGACATCAAGAAACTGGGGGGCAGAGCTCTCTTTCTCAGAGAAAAGGGACACTTTTTGTGTCCCGGCCCTAAGGCACGTTTCTCCCGGATGCCTCCTGAAATTCCGTATGCATCAAGATCCTTCCCAGACCCAAGCTGCCATCAACTAGAACTCTGGCTGCAATTGTAGGGCTAAATGCCTCCTAAAAACTGGCATCATGGATTTGAGGGGGTCAGTTATCTTCCACATGGAAAAGCACCATTGTTTGTATCGAAGGCCACATATCTGGGAATCGACAGCCGCCTCTTCAAATTCCGCATGGAGCAAGATCCCTCACAGACCGAAGCTGCCACCGACAAGGACCCTGGCTGCCCTTGCAGGGCCAAAACCCTCCTTTAAACTGACATCAAGAAACTGGGGGGCAGAGTTCTCTTTCTCAGAGAAAAGGGACACTTTTTGTGTCCCGGCCCTAAGGCACTGTGCTCCCGGATGCCTCCTGAAATTCCGTATGGATCAAAATTATTCGCTAACGCAAGCTGCCATCAACCAGGACTCTGGTTGCATTTGTTGGGCTAAAATCCTCCACCAAACCGACATCATGAATTTCAGGCCTAAGTTTTCTTTCACGTGGATAAGTGCCATCATTTGAATCGTAGGCTGCCTTTGCAGGGTCAAAGCCCTCCTCCAAACTGACAACAAGAAAGTGGGGGGCAGAGTTCTCTTTCCCAGAGAAAAGGAGCAGGTTTTTTGTCCTGGCCCAAAGGCACTGTTCTCCCCACTGACTCCTGAAATTCCGTATGGATCAAGATTCCTCGCAGACCCAAGCTGCCACCGACAAGGACCCTGGCTGCCCTTGCTCGCCAAAACCCTCCTCAAAACTGACATCAAGAAAGTGGGGGGCAGAGTTCTTATTCCCACAGAAAAGGGACACTTTTTTTGTCCCGGCCCTAAGGCACTGTGCTCCCGGATGCCACCTGAAATTCCGCACCAATCAAGATCCTTCCCAGACCAAAGCTGCCATCAACTAGAACTCTGGCTGCAATTGTAGGGATAAATGCCTCCTAAAAACTGGCATCATGGATCTGGGGGACTGAGTTTTCTTTCACATGGAAAAGGGTCATTGTTTGTATCGTAGGCCACATATCGGGGACTTTACTGTCGCATGCAGAAACTCGGAATGGATTAAGATTCCTCGCAGACCCAAGCTGCCACCGACAAGGACCCTGGCTGCCTTCGCATGGCCAAAACCCTTCTCAAAACTGACATCAAGAAACTGGGGGGCAGAGTTCTCTTTCTCAGAGAAAAGGGACACTTTTTGTGTCCCGGCCCTAAGGCACTGTGCTCACGGACCCCACCTGAAATGCCGAAGGGATCAAGATCCTTCCAGACCCAAGCTGCCATCAACTAGAACTCTGGCTGCAATTGTAGGGCTAAATGCCTCCTAAAAACTGGCATCATGGATCTGGAGGACTGAGCTTTCTTTCACATGGAAAGCGCCATTGTTTGTATCGCAGGCCCCATGTCTGGTAGTCGACAGATGCCTCTTCAAATTCCGCATGGAGCAAGATCCATCACAGACCCAAGCTGCCACCGACAAGGACCCTGGCTGCCCTTGCAGGGCCAAAACCTTCCTCCAAACTGACATCAAGAAAGTGGGGGGCAGAGTGCCCTTTCTCAGAGAAAAGGGACACTTTTTGTGCCCCGGCCCTAGGGCACTGTGCTCCCGGATGCCACTTGAAATACCGCAGGGATCAATATCCTTCCCAGACCCAAGCTGCCATCAACTAGAACGCTGGCTGCAATTGTAGGGCTAAATGTCTCCTAAAAACTGGCATCATGGATCTGGGGGACTTAGTTTTCCTTCACATGAAAAAGCGCAATTCTTTGTATCGAAGGCCACATATTGGGGACATTACTGTCGCATGCTGAAATTCGGCATGCATTAAGATTCCTCGCAGACCCAAGCTGCCACCGAGAAGGACCCTGGCTGCCCTTGCAGGGCCAAAACCCTCCTCCAAACTGACATCAAGAAATTGGGGGGCAGAGTTCTCTTTCTCAGAGAAAAGGGACACTTTTTGTGTCCCGGCCCTAAGGCACTGTACTCCCTGCTGCCGCCTTAAATTCCGTAGGGATCAAGATTATTTGCTGTCGCAAGCTACCATCAACCAGGACTCTGGCTGCATTTGTATGGCTAAAACCCTCCACCAAAACAACAACATAAATCTGGGGGCCTAAGTCTTCTTTCACGTGGAAAAGTGCCATCATTTGTATCGTAGGCCCCATGTCAGGGAGTCGACTGCCACCTCTCAAAATTCCGCATGGATTAAGATCCCTCACAGACCCAAGCTGCCACCTACAGGGACCCTGGCTGCCCTTGCAGGGCCAAAACCTTCCTCCAAACTGACATCAAGAAACTGGGGGTCAGAGTTCTCTTTCTCAGAGAAAAGGGACACTTTTTGTGTCCCGGCCCAAAGGCACTGTGCTCCCTGCTTCCTCCTGAAGTTCCGTATGGATCAAGATCCTTCCCAGACCCAAGCTGCCATCAACTAGAACTCTGGCTGCAATTGTAAGGCTAAATGCCTTCTAAAAACTGGAATCATGGATCTGGGGGACAGAGTTTTCTTTCACATGGAAAAGCGCCATTGTTTATATCGAAGGCCACATATCGGGGACTTTAATGTCGCATGCTGAAACTCGGCATGGATTAAGATTCCTCGCAGACCCAAGCTGCCACCGACAAGGACCTCGGCTGCCCTTGCAGGGCCAAAACCCTCCTCCAAACTGACATCAAGAAAGTGGGGGGCAGAGTTCTCTTTCTCAGAGAAAAGGGACATTTTGTGTTTCGGCCCTAAGGCACTGTGCTCCCTGCTGCCTCCTGAAGTTCCGTATGGAACAAGATTCCTCGCACACCCAAGCTGCCCCCGACAAGGACCCTGGCTGCCCTTGCAGGGCCAAAACCCTCCTCCAAACTGACATCAAGAAAGTGGGGGGCAGAGTTCTCTTTCTCAGAGAAAAGGGACACTTTTTGTGTCCCGGCCCGAAGGCACTGTGCTCCCTGCTGCCTCCTGAAATTTCGTATGCATCAAGATCCTTCCCAGACCCAAGCTGCCATCAACTAGAACTCTGGCTGCAATTGTAGGGCTAAATGCCTCCTAAAAACTGGAATCATGGATCTGGGGGACAGAGTTTTCTTTCACGTGGAAAAGCGCCATTGTTTGTATCGAAGGCCACATATCGGGGACTTTAATGTCGCATGCTGAAACTCGGTATGGATTAAGATTCCTCACAGACCCAAGCTGCCACCGACTAGGACCCTGGCTGCCCTTGCAGGGCCAAAACCCTCCTCCAAACTGACATCAAGAAAGTGGGGGGCAGAGTTCTCTTTCTCAGAGAAAAGGGACACTTTTTGTGTCCTGGCCCTAAGGCACTCTGCTCCCGGCTGCCTCCTGAAATTCGTATGGATCAAGATCACTCGCAGACCCAAGCTGCCACTGACAAGGACCCTGGCTGCCCTTGCAGGGCCAAAACCCTCCTCCAAACTGACATCAAGAAACTGGGGGGCAGAGTTCTCTTTCTCAGGGGAAAGGGACACTATTTGTGTCCCGGCCCTAAGGCACTCTGCTCCCGGACACTACCTGAAATTCCGCATGGATCAAGATCCTTCCCAGACCCAAGCTGCCATCAACTAGAACTCTGGCTGCAATTGTAGGGCTAAATGCCTCCTAAAAACTGGCATCATGGATCTGGCTATTCCTCTCTATGGATAAAGACCCCTCTTCTCCTCCAGGTGCTCAAGGCTGAAATTGCCATTCAACCTCAAAAACTCCAAATGTCCGAGGCTCAGAATTCCCAAGGAAGCTCCCCCTCTCCCGCGCCCACCCCCCCCCCCCCCCCTTCCCCGATCATAAGCCTTTTCCTGTACCTTTTCCTCGGGAATCATTACTGCCGTGTCTTTCTGCGGAACTGCTTGAGACATCCACGGAGAGTGCAGGGACTCGGTTGGGTTTCTACTTCTCCCGACAGGCCCAGGCCGAATCCAAACGCCCGGCATTACAGGGCAACTCGATCCGCTTGATCGATGCTCCCCTCCCTTGCCACCCGAGTCTTGCATCACACGTCCCTGGCGCCGATCTGCTCCACCCTTTCTTCCCGACAGCACCTCTCCAGCACAAATCCCACTTCTCACAGACACAAAGCAAACAAAAATCTACTGCAGCTGTTGGCTTGGAAAGCGGTATTGGTAGGACCTCCAGCTACGTGGTTAAAACGCACCCATGCATTGACGGCCACAGACGGGAAAGCTGGGTTTCAGGGGAGAAAACAGCCATTTCGGTAGCGATGCCGTTTGGGTGCTGCCTTTTCTCTTTTCTATGTTCCCCGCACTCTTTGCACATATGTTTGTAGCTCTGTAGTCTATTTTATTAATAGCCGGTTTCTCCAGTGCTTTTCCACGGTCTTTCCCTGAGCAGAAAGACACAACAATTTCCAGAGCTCCAGGCCCTGGAGGGTACAAGGCCCTGTCCTATCTCGGCTCTTCCTGGGAAGCAAGGCCGAGAACGACTCTCAGGTACATTTTCATCAACAAAGCAGAGCCAGTGCTGAGAGGGGGGCTCCAGAGAAGGGGCTGGCCCTGGGGGGGAGGGGGGAACTGAATCGCCACTCATTCCCCCATTCGGTGCTTTTATTCAATTATGCTGATTTCCTGAAAGCTATAAACATGTCCTCACCCCTCTGGAGGGGGTGGGCTTTTATGGACACCTTTCCATAACTGCTCCTGAAGACCTTCCAAATAAAGATTCCCTCTTCTCTATTACCTCCTTGCTAAAATGATCTCGAGCTTCCTTTCCAGGCTCGGGTGAAACGGCAACAGTAGCACACTTAGAGAGGCCTTCTAAAAAAAGCAGCACGAACAACAACTCCCAGGATCCCTGCTGAGGAATCCCAGCCCTCCTTGGGACACCCAATGCAGGAGACCTAGGGAAAGGAGGGGGAAAAGACATGGGTTAGGAAAGCAAGGAGAAGCCTTTACCTTTGGCCCTCACAGAAAACGTGGAATGATTTTCGCTCCGTGCTACCCTGGTCTTTGCACAAAGGATGCTAAAACCCGAAGGAGAGAGCGATTTCACAGTTGCCTTGGGCCCTTCATTTCATACCAATCCAGTTCTAAAAGCCCTACTTTGATGGGATGGAAGAACCAGGAGAAAAGAAAAGGTACAGGGAAGAAAAAAAATGTGTCAGGAGTGTGGGAGAGAGGGGAAGAGGCAGGGTTAGGGAGGGCCCGGGACACACAACAGAGTCGGGGCCCAGGGGCTTGTTGCAGCTCCAGCTGTCAGTGCTGCTTCTTTCTCCTTCTGTCCTCCCTTCCTTTTCAGCAACTCCGGTCGCTCGCCTGTCCTCCACCTAGGAACAATCTGAACATTAAGATCAAGTAGAACAGACAAAGCTGTAGCTTCAATACCACTTCCAAATTAACAGCTGGCGCGGACAGCCCAAACAGCATGGCCTACAACATTTGGGTTCGCAGTTCTGCAAAGAAAGATATTCTCTCCTACAGAAACTCCTCCCAATACTGAGAAGCTTCTTGCCGAAGCAAGGATTTCAGGACTCGGCCTCCTTACAATACCGTGTATCCTGCTTCACTGCCTACAATCCAGCAGAAGGGGCTGAAACACTGGTAGGCAGCTTCCATCTCTCCTAAAAACCACAGAGAGAAAAGCAGTGCCTTAGGACACCCGAGGCACGTGAGGCCGTCTAATGGATGGCACAGGGTTGGCCTGCATCAGCAGGGCTCCACCGAGTCGTGCTGCCGTGCCGCTTCCGAAGCGTCTCGGGATTCAAGCTCTCTTTCAGCCCAGGGCCAGACAGCTGCCAGCATCAGGCACCTTCCTGTACTCGTGTGTGAAAGCATCGCTCCTCCCCAGACGAACGGCACGGACACCCGCCCTCGGGCACCAGAGAGCCAAAGCGTCTGCTGAGAGTGGATTCCCCAGCACCCTGTGCTGAGGAGGAAGAGTTCCCGTCCGCACTCGGGCCTCGTGCAGGGCCCGCTGCGCTGTCACCGTCGGGAGAGGCCTCAGCAGAGTCACTTCCAGCACGCTCGGTCAAACTACCCACGCGCCCGCAGAGCTCCTGGCTCAGCAGCGGTACGAGGGTCCCTCCGACACGAAGTACTCTGGCGGTCCCAGGAAAAAGAAAGGTTAGGTGTTGATCCTTCCTGGCATCCCTCTGCCCGTGCAGAACGCGACACTG
>JAVTVJ010001221.1:0-25102 GCA_034509425.1 Eopsaltria australis | reverse complement strand
AGCTTTGCTGTATGAAAAATGGATGGTATCATTTTCCAGCTCTCAATAGATGTGTCATAATTTACAAATAAACAAAATATCGTGCATAAAAATTTTTTCATAGATTAGTAAAATAGATCGATAGATAGACAAGGCAGACAGAGAGATATGGATGCACTTGCCTGTATAACTTTGTATAGGAAGGGATGGGGAAGTGAGAGGTTATCCTTTTCCACACATGGAAAACAATCTTTTCCCCAGAAGAATCAGCTTCCTTCTTCTATGAGCACCAGGGTGCCTGAAGACCCCACCAAGAAGGCCCTGTGACCCCAATGGCCTGTGCATCCAGCACCTCCAGAAAGTAATGCCAGCCTCTTAATACTGCAGTGGTGATAAAGAGGTTTATTCCTCTTTATTCCGATTTTTGGTGCCAAGACGAATGAACTGAAGCCAGTTCTGCGTGAGCACCACTGCAAATCACAGACAAAAGAAGGATGGAGCCAAGGTGTCCCACAACCATGGCCCAAGCAGCCTCCTTGGATCCTCCTTCAGCCCTGGCTCCACTGCAGCCCCACTGTCACCAAAAAGAAAAGAGCCTTACTGAGAGCAAGCAAATTTAACTCGCTGCCAGGACAGACTTAGAGGGCAAAAAATGAAGAAAACCCACAGTATCAGCCACGTGAGAAGGGCTGTTACTCTCTGCCCCTCAACACGTCCCCCGTGTGTTTACAAATGTAAGTGGAATCTAATCTGTGCCCTTGGAACGGAGCCAGCCCCCCCGAGGGAGAGAAGCCAGGGCCTCAGCTGTAGCCCTGGGTGCCTCCTGTGCCCCATGGCTGTCAGTGTGTGTTTGGCTGCAGCCCAGGGCCACGGCGCTGCTCGGCAGCCCCATGGCAGCCCCATGGCAGCCCCATGGCAGCCCCATGGCAGCCCCGGCCTTGGCCCTTCCCCGCTGGGACCCTCACCTGGCCCGGCCCGGCCGCAGGACCCGGCCCGACGTGGGCGCGGCGGCTGCAGAGGGAACCCGGCCCCGGGCATGGGCCCCGCCCGAGGCTTTGCAGGGCGCTTCGTGCCAGCTGAGCACAGCCTCGACCCACAGTGTCCCTTGGCCATGCTGAGACGGGTGAAAAAGCCCCTCGAGTTTAACCCAGCTGCACAGCACACGAGGGATCCCTGCACAGCTGCCAGAGACCCCCAAATATCCCTGTGTGTGCCTCACGAGGGATCCCTGCACACCTTCCAGAGACCCTTGTTAAAAACGGGTCCAAGAACAAAAATTTTAGTAAAATAAAATTGAACATTTATTAGAAGAACAAGGGCAAAACCAGCGCTGGGTGCATAGCATATCTGCTAGAGGCACGTTCATTTGACAATGAGTTAAGTACACTTAACTGTTACATATTCATTAAGCTCAGAAGAAAATTTACCTTTCAAGCAACCCTTTCCCCCTGCTCTCTGCCCCCCTCCTTCTCGCCAGAATGTCTCATCAGGTGCCTGGATGGTGTCAGTCCAGAGCTGTGAATTGGCCTTATCTTCTCTTGTTTTCCTTGAAATTCCTTAGTACTGCAAGTAGTCAGCTCAAAAGACGTTTACAGCTATATATTTATGACTACATTTTCCAATATATCACACTTATCTCGAGGTTATAATTTTACTGCAATCTTGTTTCTACTTAACTATATTTGATACTAACACTATTTTTACAAAGCCAACATTTATCATTTATTCATCCATTACAATTCCCCCCTTTTATTTTTTTTCCATTATGTTGGCTTGAATTACAATCTGTATTTAAACCTCATTGTTACATTTGAAATTTCTACAGATTTGTTGGGCTTCTTCAAGGGGGTCTTCAGGGTTGTTTTGTTTCTTCAGTTTCATTATCCTTTGTGCTGCTCTTGAAGCAGTTTGTTCCGAATTTAAAAGCACTGGGATTGCCTGCATACTTGGGATGACACTTGTGATTTGTTTGATAAAACGGGGGATTAAACAGGGAAAGAATACAAACCAAGCAATTGCACACCTAAAAAACAGTTTCTTTTACCATGTTATCTCTAATAAGTTATCCTAGCAACCAGATTCTAGTGATGCTTCCCATCTTTGAATTGGTATGTGAGCAAGCTTGCAGCAATATCGAGTATAGCCTGTTACCAGTTTCTCTTTCATTTTATCCTGTTGTCCTGGTTTTGAAGGACAGGTGTCTGTTAAGGAAGGCAGGAGCCTTCCTTGGAATGGGAAACTGTAACGCCTCTCCCTCTGAATTATTATAAATTTGAAATCAAGAGGCTCTCAGGCAAAGATATGGGAATAGGAATAACAGTTCTTTACTAATATCTAAAACAAGGATAACAAATAACAACAACTATAACATTAACCAACAAACAGAACCAGAAACCCAGTGGCAGCCTGCTCGGCTTCAGGCACCTTTTCCTTGTGGTGCAGTTCCAGTAACAGCCTGCAGGGGGCGCTCTGGGTGTGATGATTCCCCTGTGGCTGCAGGGGGCGCGGTGGGTGTGATGATTCCCCAAAGCCTGCAGGGGGCGCTCTGGGTGTGATGATTCCCCAAAGCCTGCAGGGGGCGCTCTGGGTGTGATGATTCCCCGGTGCCTGCAGGGGGCGCTCTGGGTGTGATGATTCCCCCGTGACTGCAGGGGGCACTCTGGGTGTGATGATTCCCTGGTGCCTGCAGGGGGCGCTGTGGGTGTGATGATTCCCCGGTGCCTGCAGGGGGTGCTCTAGGTGTGATGATTCCCCGGTGCCTGCAGGTGGCGCTCTGGGTGTGATGATTCCCGGGTGCCTGCAGGGGGCGCTCTGGGTGTGATGATTCCCCGGTGCCTGCAGGGGGCGCTCTGGGTGTGATGATTCCCCGGTGCCTGCAGGGGGCGCTCCGGGTGTGATGATTCCCTGGTGCCTGCAGGGGGCGCTCTGGGTGTGATGATTCCCTGGTGCCTGCAGGGGGCGCTCTGGGTGTGATGATTCCCTGGTGCCTGCAGGGGGCGCTCTGGGTGTGATGATTCCCCAAAGCCTGCAGGGGGCGCTCTGGGTGTGATGATTCCCCAAAGCCTGCAGGGGGCGCTCTGGGTGTGATGATTCCCCAAAGCCTGCAGGGGGCGCTCTGGGTGTGATGATTCCCCAAAGCCTGCAGGGGGCGCTCTGGGTGTGATGATTCCCCGGTGCCTGCAGGGGGTGCTCTAGGTGTGATGATTCCCCGGTGCCTGCAGGGGGCGCTCTGGGTGTGATGATTCCCCGGTGCCTGCAGGGGGCGCTCAGGCGTGAGCTCAGGGTCGCACACGGCAATGGCGGCTGCCCGAGGCACGGAGGGATGGAGGAGAGCCTTTGTTCCACAGACCCTCGGGGGGCAGCTGGTGTCGATGCCACAGCAGGATCCCCGGACACAGGGAGCTGGGACACCAAGAGGTCCCGGCGTGCAGGGAAAGCCCCGCTACAATAGAGCGAAGAAACTCGGAGCGGCGAGGAGGAGTGGGGGAGAGACAGGCTGGTGGCAGGCAGCTCCCGATGGGGCAGAGGACAGAGACTCACAGCAGACAGACCGGCAGCTCCGTGCTGGCTTCTCAGAGGGCCGTGGGTTCCGCAGACAGCAGCTCCAACCGTCCCACTCCGAGGGTCCCGAGCAAGAGCCTGACCTCCCCCCTGCCCTTGCTTTTCAGTCTCCAAAATCTCGCGTTGTCAAGCCCTCCTTCCATGAGGAGCAATTCTGCCGCTCCCTGCTAAGGAGAAAGGCTCTAGCCTTGTGCTTTGTTCTCTTAAGTACTCGGCAATTAGCTCAATCATTTGTGTCTTAGCAACCCATGGGAGGAAAAATTCCTGAGGAAAAAAAACTAAATCTAACCTCCAACACCTGTGCATCCCCACTGTTTGAAATGCCTCGCATTTCTGCTTTAGTCAAACAAACATACTGCCCCTTCAGACACAGCAACCTGACTTGGTGTCCCTCTGAAGGTTTCAATTTAGTTACCCATAGTGGGAGTTTCCCATGATTCGAAGTTCCTAAGGATGTTTCATAAGAGCATTTGTTAGTCATTGTCATGTGCCGGCTCAGACGAGAGTCACGACCATCCCATCGCCTCCATCAGATGAGGGGTTTGCACTTGGAGCAAGAACTTGCTGGGCTTGTGCTGCTAGGAATTATCCATGCAAAAATACATGCGATAATGATGATCGCCATGGTTTTATTCAGAGGTCTGGCATGGTTTGCACCTCCTCGCCTCTTGCCCTCTGAGGCTGCATCTCGTGGCTGGGTTATTTCTAAGGCAAGTGCAGGGACCAAGCCGGTCTTGCCCTCTTTACACCGTGTGTTCCATTTACTCGCAAACCGCACTGCACATGAGCCTAATTCCTGCTCCCACCTTTCCTCGGGAATTTCTCCTATTTCTGATACCAGTAATTCCCACCGACACAAAATTTCTTCTACCACACCACCTTGTGTGGTTCTTTTACTCTTTATGCTTTTGGCAGTTCAGACAGTGGGAATGCCTCTGTTGGAGAGCAATACCACCTGTTAAAACATTTGACACACTCACACAGTACTTCAGGCTGGAATTCCCTCCGGGCATTTGGTAATTTGCACCATTCTTATGCTAATGGCACTCTTGGGCCAGTTTTCTTTTTTAGGATAGATTGTTAGTTTCCAGAATTTGATTGTGACATTACATTACAATAAAATAAAATATTTAGACAACATTTAGTTATAGACTTCTGCTCTAAAAAGCAATGGACTGTGGAAGTTCTTTACATAGCTTACCCTTTCTCTCGCTTCAGAACACACCATTTACATTATTACTTAAAAAGAAATACAGATATACTTGAAAAGAAACACAGATATAAAATAACTAGTTTGTTAGACTGTAGAAACAAACAATGTAATGTTTTTTTACTAGTCTGGACAAATTGTACATTCATTTGAATGGGATTTCACGCTAACTGCTGCAAGTGTTGGAAGTGTTGTAAGATGGTTGTTGTAAGATAGGAAGTACATTAATAGAATTGGATATTAACCTCTATTCCAAATTCATCATTAGTACACACTAATAATCAGTAATTTGGGTGAGGACACTGTAACAAGAAAATCTCTTATGTAGCCTTAAAGTGCAAATGATTCATTTGTTAAGGGGAAAAAAATGCTTTAGTTTTCCTACAGGTGGCTGAATTTCACATGAAGTAGAGATTTCTAGTTTTGGTTATGTTTCATTTTGTCACACGAGATGAAGAAATTACAACTTCTAACCCCACAAAAAGATGCTTAGACCACACCAGTCTTCTTAATAAACCATTACAGAAGGAACAGTTTCCTGGTTTGACTTAAATGTTCATGGAAGCACAAATCCAATAATCTTTGCATCATGTACACATTAATTTTGAAAATCTTTACTGTTCTGTTTCCTCCCTGCCAATCCTTTCAGTTGGGAACTTACTCAAAGTTACCTTAAAGCTGATCTTAAGTTGCTTGATGACCAAAAAAATTGTTGCATTGAAGTGAACCTTCAGGCAAAGACCCTGGTATTGTCTTCAGTTCATTAGAGGTGAATCAAACTAAGGCAGTCCGAGAAATCAGTATTTTATGATCAAAGACAGATGCCAACTGCCTGAAACAGAGTGGTTTCAGTGAAAATGCAGCCACTGAAGTCTGGTGATGAGAACTGAACTTGAAGAATTACACTGCATTTTGTTTGAAAAACATGTGCTGGCCATCAAATATCTCTTCAGAATTTTAAACACTAAAAGAGCACATGAAAATAACCATGGGTAAGTACTTAAAACTAGGATACCTAGTTCTCTTCTATACATAAAATACTTAACTTAAATCACAATAATATCAAACTGCAAAGCATTACAAAAGAAGGCAACTTGAATGGCTGAAATCATAAATGTGAATGTTACCAACTCTATTGTTAGCCATTCTGAAATTTTGAACACCACAGAGTAGACTGTTGCTAGCAACAGCCATAGCCCAATGTAAGCAAACTCTGCCTTAATGCCAGTGGAACGCAAAACTCATTAACTCAGACAAGTTGTTGTATGCGCTGCTTCCAGGTCCTCTTTGCAGGTTTTGTTGTTAACTGTTTCTCCCTTTTTTCAAGTTTTTTTCTCACATTGCTGCTCTTGCTCCAATTCTTCCTCTGTCCTCAGAATTGTGGGTTTTATTTCTGATCCCTTTCCCCTGGAATTGAATACCCCCCTTTCCTCCTAGATTTTCCCATGGGTGTGTACCACTCCACATGTATAATTTGAGTGTGTAAGGATTGTCCCTACTTTTCCTTCTAATAACCTCAGGGGTCTGTTAAGGGTGTACACTTTACAAGACTGGGCTGACCAGTGGCTGGGTAACAGCATCCTGGAATCTGGGAGTTCTTTTTCTGCTTTTTGGTTAACACTGTATATACTGCTAAGGCTCCACTAAATGTGAGTTTCTGGGTTTCTTCTACTAACAGTGCTACGGCTGATATAGCTTGTACACAAATTGGTCATCCTTTGGTCACAGGATCTAATTTAGATAGAAACATTACAGGCTTTTTGAACTCCCTCCCCCACTCCTGTGGGCATACTCCGTAGGCTACCCCTTCATTTGAATCAACAAACAGCTGAAAGGGTCTGGCTACATCTGGCAGAATTTAAAACTTTCCTTTTACTATTTCTAGTCTCTGGCAATTTTCTTGTATCCAATAGGTATTCTTTTTGACGATCAGCTTTTCATATAAAAATATTACTATTTTGCTATACTCTTCAATCTACTGCCTGCAGTATCTCAGTAATCCTAACAGCCTTCCAACTTCCTTTTTGGTTTGTGGTGGGGGAAGAGATATTATACCTTGGACCCTTCTGGGATCCACCTTTTTGCTTCCCTGACTTAGCTGATGTCTTAAGTATTTCACCTTTTGTTCTACAAACTATAGCTTTTTCTTTGAATCTCGCAACCCCTGTTATTTTCGCATGTCCATACTTCTGAATCAATTTTACTTTCATCCTCAGTAGTTAAAGTTAAAGCCTTCGCTTTCATTTGTTCTTCCTCTGGGAGTACACTTATACTCAAGAATAATTGCAAATCTTGCCCTAATAGATTCTGTCCAGCCTTTGGAACTAACTAATAGGTCTCCAGTGGCAAATTGGTTAGGGCCTTCCACCTGTATATCCTCAATTAAAGGTGTTGTAGGGTGCTTTAAACTCTTTTCCCTTTGTCCCTCTTACATGAATAACCTTTTTTACTCATATAACTCCCTTGGGGAACTCTCAGTACACACGGTCTATCAGTTTCAGTATCTACTAAGAATTCTATTTCTTCCTCCTGGGGATTTATTTTAATTTTATCAAGGGCTTTGTTTGATGTTCTAACCCCAGCATAAAAAACCTCTGACATCCTTATGTTACTTCTCCTTCAAATGCTTTCATGTCTTCAGTGCATCGCAGGCAATTCTTCCTGGAATATCCACGAGTATCAAAGTAGTGACAATTAAACTTCCCCACGCACCTCACTGATTTCTATCTTGTTATTTTAATTCCTCACCTGGTAGTCTACTTCTTACACACCTTTATAAATTTCTTATTTACTTTCCCAAATGACTCTCTCCCCCTCAGGTAAGAGGACTGCACAACAGAGCAAACTATTGTACTAGCCAGACCTAAACCAAATACAACTAAACCACCGATAACACTGAATTATCAGAAATAAAGTCACTAGTAAATTTATAATATCAGGCAAAACAAACGGAACTAAACCTCAAAATCAAACCTCTAATTGATCTGTACTTTAAAGTCAAATCTCCCTGGTTAAAATCAGATTTCCTAGTGGACCATCTAGGAAACAGCTCCTTTACCAAGGAATTCAAACTCGTGAATTTTAGCTCCTAAGAGTTAAAGGGCATTTAACTCCTGAGAGCTCCTACCTGAGAAATTCTTACCAAGGCATTTAACTCCTGAGAATTCCTATTCCCAATCTCCACCAAGGCCATTCAACTCCTAAGAATTCCCATCCATGGATCTCTACCAAGGGGTTTTAGCTCCTAAGGAATCATTTTGCAGCTTCATTCAGCCTTTTCCTCTCGCTCGCCCAGTCACCGCCCGATCCTCTCACGAGGGGTCGGAATTGCGGTTAGAAGGGCTCCAAGTCTCACTTCGCAGATCTGGCTATCCAGCCCGTGTCTCATGCACACACCATTCACTCCCCCCTTTGTGCCCCCCGCACAAGAACTTACTGAAATCCTGGTTTCTTGTTTGGGTCTTCGTACGTACAAGGATTATGGGCAATTTACCGCGGTTCCCTTCAAGGGAGCTGAGCTCAAAAAAAATTTTGCCTTTGTTCTGCAATTGAGGACGCGTTTCTGATTACTGCCTGCCAGTGCCCGCTATCCTCCTGGGCTACAGAAAACTGTTAGAGGTGAACCCCTTCCCAGCAAGAAAGCAGGCCCTAGTGGAGCATCACATCGGGGTCACCACTTGTTAGAAAGGGATCCAGGAACAAAAATTTTAGTAAAATAATATTGAACATTTATTAGAAGAACAAGGGCAAAACCAGCGCTGGGTGCATAGCATATCTGCTAGAGGCACGTTCATTTGACAATGAGTTAAGTACTCTTAACTGTTACATATTCATTAAGCTCAGAAGAAAATTTACATTTCAAACAACCCTTTCCCCCTTCTCTCTGTCCCCCTCCTTCTCGCCAGAATGTCTCATCAGGTGCCTGGATGGTGTCAGTCCAGAGCTGTGAATTGGCCTTATCTTCTCTTGTTTTCCTTGAAATTCCTTAGTACTGCAAGTAGTCAGCTCAAAAGACGTTTACAGCTATATATTTATGACTACATTTTCCAATATATCACACTTATCTTGAGGTTATAATTTTACTACAATCTTGTTTCTACTTAACTATGTTTGATACTAACACTATTTTTACAAAGCCAACATTTATCATTTATTCATCCATTACACCCCCAAATATCCCTTTGTGTGCCTCACGAGGGATCCCTGCACACCTTCCAGACACCCGCAAATATCCCTGTGTATGCCTCACGAGGGATCCCTGCACACCTTCCAGACACCCCCAAATATCCCTGTGTGGTAGTTTGAAAGCAAATCAGTGAGAGAGACTCGAAGCCAGAACTATAATTTAATAGAAAAACTAAAATCAATGCAATAGTACAAAAACACTGACAGAGTCAGAATACAACCTGACACCCTGTCAGTCAGGGTGTCGGTAGTAGTCCACTTGGAAGGTGGCTGCAGTCCTCTGGTAGTGATAGATGTGGTTCTGTTGAAGCAGTGATCCTGTGAAAGGTGTAGTTCCCCTCTGAAGGTCCAGTGGTGGTGTAGAAGGGACTGGTCTTCCTCTGGGAATCCAGTGGAAAAGATGACTTGTGGTGTTTCAAATCCCAGTTTATATCCAGATAGGGATACATTGGTCCCTCCCCCTGGGTGGGGCATCTCCCAATGGGATGATGGAATTTATCAGTGGGACTCAATGGCCCATTAACTGCAGCCATTAGGGATGAGCAAAGCAAAATGCCCCACCTGGCTCTAACGGCTGGCCCATTAGAGAACATGTCCTGGAGCCATCAGGGATGAGCCAGGAACACTGCCCCACCCGGCCCCAACATCCCATGAAGACGGTGACAGAATACATACCATTGTAACCTAAGACACCCTGTGTGAGTCTCAGGAGGTGCAGGCACAGCTGATGGCAGTGAAGGAAATGTGCCCTCAGCCCAGGGACGCTCAGCATGGGCTCCCCCGGCCCCTCGGGCCCCGCTGCTGGTCACAGCAGCCCCTCCCTGCCTGCCTCCTGCCTGCCCACACCGTGGGCATCCACGGCTGCTGCCGGACATGGAGCTCAGCCAGGGCTGGTGCCGTGTGGCCTTTGCTGGGGGTACCAGCCGGACACTGGTGTAACAACTGCATTTCTTTATTTGAACATAAAACATGGGCCAAGCCCTGCCTTGGCGGACAGGGTGTGCCCACCTTTAGAACTCGCCGGGGTGCAGGACCAGGGGGCTCAGGGGATGAGGCTCTCGTTTAGGTTGTATGCGTGTTGGAATGGCAGCAGGGAGGCAGTGGTATGGCAGGAGGACACACGGGGGCAGACGTGAAGAGGTGGGGTAAGGGGTCACATTCGTACTGCCTGAGGTGTTTGGCTGGTCTTCTGATGGTGCACAGGAGCACCTGTGGAGAGAGGAGTGGCTGAGGCCCCCAGCTGCACCTGGCACACAGGGACCCTCCTGCACAGCAGGCCCTGACCTGGCAAGGCTCCCCAGCACGGCTGGAGCTGCTGGCACAGCCTGGCCCAGCTGCACAGCTGCCCCTCAAGGCCCCAGCCAGCAGGGCATGGCTCTGGGCTGGCTCCCTGGCCAGGAGCGGCCCCAGAGCGCGTCTGCCTTTCAAGGGCAATCTCATCCCTGCTCTTTCTCCTCCCCACCTTGCTTTGCCTCTGCCCACTGCTCCTGGGGCTGCTCTTGGCCAGGCAGCCTCAGTGGGAGCCAGCGCCGGCTGCAGCCCCAGCGGGCTGCCCAGGACAAGGCCCAGCCATTAAGAGGCCAATTCAAGCACTGGGCAGCAGCAGAAGCCTCAGCAGAGTTATCTAGAGGACCACTGTCTCTCTACAACTCCACAGCAGCCTCACTGGGAGTGTTTCCTGACTGTGAGCACCCTTTCAAGAAGCTGGGGGTGGAGATCAACAATGACTTACTTTTCCTTGCTCTTCCACCACCGGTACCCGACATAGCACAGGGCCATGGAAAGTGGCACAGTGAACAGTGTCACTGCTGTGCCCACCATGCAGGACCTGCGTACATCCTGGGGGCAGAGAACGCTTCTGGATGTATCCTGGGCATCTGACTTGCCGAGCAGTTCTGTGGGATCAGTGGGGAGTGTGAGCCCGTGCTGTGCTGCACTGCTGAGCTGGCAGCACGGTGCCTACGGCCAGGACGTTCTCTGTTGCCCCAGAGCTGGGGCCTGCAGGCACCTTGCCGCCCCTCGGCACAGGCTGTGCCCCCCAACAAAGGCCAGAAGGCCGGCAGGAGAGCCCGGGGCCAGCGCAGCTGCTTGGCCAGTGGCTCCTTCGAGGGACAGGGGCCAAAGCCAGCCCTGGGCAGCACCTGCCACCCGCGACCCTCCGTGCCCCACCTCAGCTGCCCCAGCCCGAGGGGACAGACTGTGTCAAAAAGCCTACAGCCAGGAATGAGATTGTCCCAGTAACTGTGTGCTGCTTTCCTTTTGTGCAGTTGGTTCCAGAGACATCCGTCAGGTGCTGTAAAGGCTCATACATGGTCTGACAGCCCCTATGCTTTTCCCGGCTGCACTCAGAAATTTTGCAACAGATCCACCAATAAATTCCACGTTAACTCTGTGAATTGCACACTGTAGTTTCTGTCATTTATTCCCAATACCTGGAGGGTCCTGTACATAGTAATGGCCTTGAGGATCTCTGATTCTTGTCAGTGATTTCTTTTTGTATTGAGACAAATGAAATAGCCTTATTGCTTGAGTTTTGGCAGGTCTGGGGGGTTTCTTTTTAGCATGATGTTTACTTATAAATCCACAGGTCAACTTATTTTTACTTAGGTTTTTTTTTGTTCCCCAAGCAATTCTTTTGACAATCTGTCATTCACTTCTTAGTTAATGTTCCATATATGAACAATCTCGACTGTTGGTATAGGAATATAAAGATCTCAGAAAGCTGTGTTTTTAATTTTGATGACATCCTCTCTTCCCACTCCCAGCTTTTACTATGGTCCTTTTTGAAACCTCCCTGAGGATAGGTAGAGTTATTTGGGAAATGCTTGGCTCAACCTGGGTAATGGGTTCTTATTTTCAGTGCTATAAACGTACATTGCTTCAAGCTTCACAGCCACAGTTCTGATTTGTTGCTCACCACATGGATGCCTGTTTGAATGAAAACAATGTTTGTGAGGCAGCTGAAGAGCTTAGACCTCAAAGATTAAAATTCTTGGGAGGAGGAGGAAAAGGAAGAAAGGATAAAATCCTGTTTCAAAGGCTGCTTTTTCATTTCCAGTATGTATACTACACCTGTCTTCAAATGTCATTTAATTACAGAAAAACTCTCTACAGTGTCAGACACCAGGACAAATTACTCAACACTTTGCCTCACAATGTACGGTGAGAGGTAGGTCTTAATTACAGTCTGATTAGAGCCAATCAATTGTGTGAATGGCAAGGAGAATTTGCTTGCAAACAGATGAATATGTCCCGCTCAGTAATGAACAAAATTCGCCTTTTACTTGGAAGAAAGTAGACATGGAGCAATGCAGTATTTGAGTTTAATCCAGCAATAAATGGGGCCAGAAGCTGTGACAATTTACCTGTTTTACAGAACACAAGTACTGGTACAGCCAATAGTGCACCCACATGAAGGGATCTTCAGGACATTCCTTATTTCTTAGCAAGGAATGGGCAGCAAAATGCTGCATTTTATCCGAACTGGAAGCCGTGTTCCTCTCCTGTTTCTGCTTGAGCACACTTGTCTGTTATGCGCAGACTTCACTGTCCAGCCATCAATCCTCTCTTGGCCCATCACTAAATGGCGCAAGTACCAAAATACGGGTGCCAGCATCATCACCCCAGCCCTGCTTTGATGGTGCACAGGAGCACAGAATGGCTTTAAAGGGCACCTAATCCAATGTCCTGCAGTGAGCAGGGACACCTTTAAGTAGATCAGGTTGCTCAGAGCATGAGCTTCAATGTCTCCAGGGATGGATGCCCACCTCTGTGGGCAACCTGTGCCAGGGTTTCAAATCCCACGGTGTAAAAAATGTCTTTCTTATGTCTAGTTTGAATCTATCGTCTTTTAGATTAAAACCATTGCCCCTTTGTCTTGTCACAACAGGCCCTATTAAAAATTCTATTCCATCTTTTTTACAAGGCCCCTTAAGGTGTTGAAAGGCAGCAATCAGCTCTCCCTGGAGCCTTCTCTTCTCCAGGCTGAACACCCCCAGCTCTCCCAGCCTGGCTCCAGAGCAGAGGGGCTCCAGCCCTCACAGCATTTTGTCCCTCCTCTGGACTTGCTCCAACAGGACCATGTCCTTCCTGTGCTGGGGAGCCAGAGCTGGATGCAGTACTCCAGGTAGGCTCTCACTGGAGAAGAGGGATGGAATCACCTCCTTCAACCTGCTGGGCACACTCCTTTGGATGCAGCCCAGGATAAGCTTGGCAGTGCTCATGGCCGCCTCATGTCCAGCCTCTCATGCAGCAGCAGCCCCAAATCCTGCTCGACAGGGTTGCTCTCCATCCCTCCATCCCCAGCCCGTGAGATCAGCTGTGTCACTGCCCTTGGACAGAGCTGATGGGCAGGATGAGCTCCCTCCCAAAGAAGGCAGATCCCACCTCTAAGGTCACGCCCCACACAACCCCACCCTGGCCATGAGGTCACAGCAGGCTCTGAGGTCACAGAGCTGCCAGAGCCCCATGGTTGCATAGCACCACACCAAGTGACCAGCTGGTCCTTGACCACGAGTGGTGCTGGCATTGGAACAGCAGTGTCAGGACAGTGGTGGCAGCAAGAGCTGCACGAGTGGCTCAGGGCAAGGCACCATGGCCCTTGCTCTGCGCCTCTTCCTCCTGCTCCTCCTGGCAGTGGCCCTGCCTGCCAGGGCTGCCCAGGCTGCTCCGCTGGGAGCAAGGGGAGCAGGTGAGCCCAGGCCTGGCTCCCCTTTCCCGGGACAGAGCTCCCTTCTCCCCGGGAAGCATTGGGGATGCTTTGAGCCCCCACGCTGGCTCCCACGGCCTTACCCAACCCCTTGCAGTGCCCAGGTCCCCAAGGCACAAGGGGATCCCAGCACAGCATGGAATGGTTCTGGTCTGTGTTCACTTCTAGGTGAGGGTGCTGAGAATGCTATTCCAGAAACTTGGTTGGATGACAGATTCGATTACCTGGGACTTACTGGAGGCAAGTTCACAGCATCCCTTTCCTGACCAAAGAATCATTGTCAGTGTGGCAAGAGCCATGTGCCTTTTCCCTTTACATACGCCGTGGTGGGTGCATTCCCCTCCTTTGCAGTGCCCAGGTCCCTAAGGCACAAGGGGATCCCAGCACAGCATGGAATGGTTCTGGTCTGTGCTCACTTCTAGGTGAGGGTGCTGAGAATGTTTTTCCAGAAACTTGGTTGGATGACAGATTCGATTACCTGGGACTTACTGGAGGCAAGTTCACAGCATCCCTTTCCTGACCAAAGAATCATTGTCAGTGTGGCAAGAGCCATGTGCCTTTTCCCTTTACATACGCCGTGGTGGGTGCATTCCCCTCCTTTGCAGTGCCCAGGTCCCCAAGGCACAAGGGGATCCCAGCACAGCATGGAATGGTTCTGACCTGCGCTCCCTTCTAGATGAGAGTGCTGGCAAGGCTTTTCCAGCAGCTGGGATAGAAGACAGTTTGGAACCCTTGGGAACTTCTGCAGGTAAGTCCTCAATTTCCCCTCAGAGAATTATCATTGACAACCTGGCAGGAAGCAGGTGACAGAAACTTCTGTGGCTGTTGAGTTACAGATGTGTCTGCAGAGAGGACATTTCCAGCTCCTGGGCCGGGTGCTGCACACGAGCCCAGCTCCCATGGCATAGGAGACAAGAAATCCCTGGAGGCAGCCAGGCTTCTGGACAAGATGCTGAGTGATCTGGAGAGACGCCGAGGTGGGTCCATGTCCCTCAGCCTTCTCCTGAGGCTCAGCAGCCGGGGGCAGCAGTCTCCGGCTAGATCAGGAGGGGCGGCTCTTTGGAGCAGGGAGGGCCCTGGCCCAGCCCCAAAAGCCTGGGCATTTTCCTCATCCTTATCCATGTCTTTGACAAGCATTGCCTCCTGAAGAAGCTGCCTCCCCGAAAGGGAAACAGTTTCATCTGATCCAGCTGTCCCTTTTCTTTTCCCAAGCGGAGAAGCAAAAGTCTGTGAAGATGGTGGCACATCCCGGAGAAAGCAATGGCTCTGTGCCAGCCCCAGCTGCAGGATCGGAGGAGATGCCAGGCACAGGCACAGGAGGTAATTGCTGTGCCGGGCTCAGCCCTGGGCGGGGCTGTGTGGCAGCAGCTCTTCCCCCAGGGCCCGCCCTTGCACGGGCCCGGCAGCAGCCAAAGCTGGAGGCGCCTCAGCCTCGAGGCCTCTGGAGCACGTTCAGAGCCCGTGGCAAAGGGACTGGGGCACCAGCGTCCCTCCCGCTGCAGCTGCTCCCGGAGCTGCCCTGAGTGCCCAGAGGCCCAAGGCACAGGAGCAGCCCCGAGCAGGAGCCCTGCCACGGGCCCAGGGCCAGAGCCAGCCCTGGCTCCCACTCTGGGCAGGGGCTGCACGGGCTCCTGACAGGGCCGGCTCTGTCCCCTCGGGCTGGGGCAGCTGTGGCGGGGCAGGGAGGGTCGCGGGTGGCAGGTGCTGCCCAGGGCTGGCTTTGGCCCCTGTCCCTCGAAGGAGCCACTGGCCAAGCAGCTGCGCTGGCCCCGGGCTCTCCTGCCGGCCTTCTGGCCTTTGTTGGGGGGCACAGCCTGTGCCGAGGGGCGGCAAGGTGCCTGCAGGCCCCAGCTCTGGGGCAACAGAGAACGTCCTGGCCGTAGGCACCGTGCTGCCAGCTCAGCAGTGCAGCACAGCACGGGCTCACGCTCCCCACTGATCCCACAGAACTGCTCGGCAAGTCAGATGCCCAGGATACATCCAGAAGCGTTCTCTGCCCCCAGGATGTGCGCAGGTCCTGCATGGTGGGCACAGCAGTGATACTCTTCACTCTGCCACTTTCCATGGCCCTGTGCTATGTCGGGTACCGGTGGTGGAAGAGCAAGAAAAAGTAAGTCATTGTTGATCTCCAACCCCCAGCTTCTTGAAACGCTGCTCACAGTCAGGAAACATTCCCAGTGAGGCTGCTGTGGAGTTTTGAAGAGTCACTGGTGGTCCAGATAACTCTGCTGAGGCTTCTGCTGCTGCCCGGTGCTTGAATTGGCCTCTTAATGGCTGGGCCTTGTCCTGGGCAGCCCGCTGGGGCTGCAGCCGGTGCTGGCTCCCACTGAGGCTGCCTGGCCAAGAGCAGCCCCAGGAGCAGCGGGCAGAGGCAAAGCAAGGTGGGGAGGAGAAAGAGCAGGGATGAGATTGCCCTTGAAAGGCAGACGCGCTCTGGGGCCGCTCCTGGCCAGGGAGCCTGCCCAGAGCCATGCCCTGCTGGCTGGGGCCTTGAGGGGCAGCTGTGCAGCTGGGCCAGGCTGTGCCAGCAGCTCCAGCCGTGCTGGGGAGCCTTGCCAGCTCTGGGCCTGCTGTGCAGGAGGGTCCCTGTGTGCCAGGTGCAGCTGGGGGCCTCAGCCACTCCTCTCTGCACAGGCGCCCTGCTGCAGCTCCACCATCCCGGCCAAGAAGATGCGACTCTTCCTCGCGCCCTGGGAGCCCAAAGACCGTCCGCTTTGACAGCTCTCAGACATGGCCTCAGCAGCAGCAGCCCCCCAGGAAATCAGAGCCTCCCCCACGGCCCCCCAGCCCGGCCGTGAAGCGGAAGGCCCCTGAGATCCCCCCACCTCCTCCCCTCCCGAGCCAGCCGCCCTGGTCCAGCTAGGACTGAAACTGGGCCAGCCACAGCAGGGCTTGGGCCACCAACAGCTTGGGGCATCTGCTCTTCCCTACAAATAATGCCTGTTACCTCTGGGGAACTGCCAGAGTCAGTTTTCATACTGTCCCACCTCCAACAGGAAGGGCTGAAGATTCTTCCCATGCCCTGTCTCAGCCTTGGCTCTTTTGATTTTCATACAGCTGGCTGCTGGCTGAATCTTTTCAAAGAACTTTATTGCAATAGCATTGCATGTTTCACCCTACCTATCAGGGGAAAAAAATAAAAAATTCTTTGGTTAAGATTTCATTTTTAGTGCTGTTGGGCCACTCACATTTCAAGGCATTTATTTTCCATGGTATCTCTTTCCTTTTCCTTACTATCTATAAAAGTTCACCTGGATGTGAAAATCAGCACAGTTCCTGAGGTTGACCTCAAAGCCCAGAGGAGAATCTAGCACAAAATATTCTCCCTGTCTACTGCACAACAAGAAATATTCAGAGGAAAATCCTGTGGCAGCTGAGGCTCGTGGAACTCCCAGAATACTGAGCCTGCAGAGGAGGCAAAGAGCCCTGGCAGTGGCTCAGGGGACTTCTCCTCACAGGCTCCTCTGAAAGTGTGTCACTTCAGGATGGAAAGCTTTTAACCCTTTGCCTGACCTTGCTCCTCTGCTAAAATGTGAGGCTCCTCCTGGGAAAATACTGAGCAATTCTCCACAACAGCTACTCGGGTGCTCAACTTACCTTAAAGAGCAAAACCAGAAGTGGTCAGAAATTTCTCATCAAAGCCTATTTGCAGAGAAACCCCACCACATGTGAGCAAACATTTATTAGCATCAGATCACTCGAAAGAACGCCAGCCCTGTATTAAGCAGTGTTTAAAAGGAACTTGAATTCTCTTTCCTCACATATCAGCTGGATTGGTTGGCTCCTTTTTTATCCTGGAGAGAATAGTAGAATGATCAGCTCTTGAGAGCACTCCCCAAGCCTTGCCCGGGCTGTTCATGCGGCTTGTTAGCACCACATGACTTTGCCACGCTGTTCAGACCTTGGGCACAGCTGGTGCCACGGTCCCCTCTGGTGCCACGGTCCCCTCTGGTGCCACGGTCCCCTCTGGTGCCACGGTCCCCTCTGGCTTGTGGCGTGTCCGTGCTGCTGGAGGAGCCCTGCTCGTGCTGCTCCCTGCGTTCAACAACGCCGGTCCTAGTCCCCAGCCAAAGAGAGACTAAAATCACTGCTCTGGGCAGCTCGTTTGAACGACTTTAACACTTCCTCATCTCAATGGCAGAGCTCTTAAAAGCCACATGCCAACACCATAAAGTCACCTCATCTGCAGAGGTGAGTGTTAAATACGAGGTCCAGTCTCCTGTTAAAATTTAAAGGTTTAATAAAAAGACAATAAGGGACAAGGTATAGGGGAAAAGGTTAACACGTCCAGGTGACGCCGGGAACCCTTGGCACGGAGCCAAGAGCACGCCTGCCATTGTGACAGACTCTCTTTATATACTTTTCTTATTGCATCAGCCTGTTACACATTCATCGACAAGTATGCGTATTCAAACTTTTCTCCAAACTATTTTACATTTTCCAAGTACTCGTTAGCATGGCTCCTCCTCGGGTCCGCCTTTTTAGAGCATGCGTCGTTTCTTTGGGGACTCCAATATCTTCTTTTGTCCATCGGTGTCCAGCAGATGGTTGTTGTCGATAGAGACGTCCTGGGGCAGGAGCCTGTTACACCCATGCTTATCCAAATAAGCAGGTGGTTTAATTATTTTAAGCTAGGTACATTTTAACACAGCTACATTAGCCACTACATCTAAGCTAGAACAAAAAAAGCATTAAAGCATTTAAAAGTGATCATACTTCTATAAGAAAAGCCATTTCCACAAGGACCAACATCATACACATAGCATTCATTATTTGCCAAGAGCCAACACTATCATATGCATTTATAACATGAGGAAGCCTGAGCGAACAGAAGGTCGACGCTCAAGCACACTGGGTTTTTAATTCAGTGGAAGCACTCCCAGGTTCACAAGCCTCACTTGCCAAACTGCATTGTGCGATGCTATTGTCTTGCTCGTGTTAATCAGAAGCCAGGGAGAAATTAGCTACGAAATCAGAAAGCAACTTGGGGCGCAGGCTTGGCAGCCAAAGGGAGCAGGGCGGCACCTGCCCGATTTGCCCGGATCCCTTTTCCTGGCGGACAAAGGCGGGCGCTGCGGGGCGAGCCGGGCGCTCCGGGAGCAGCTCCGGAGCAGCGGCGGCCCCGCCCCGCCCGTCCCGCCCCGCCGCGGGCCGGGGCCGAGCTCGGGCGGGCTCGGGATGCTGGGGCAGCGCCGCGGGCCGGGCGGGCGCGATGGAGCCGCCGGAGGGCTGGGACCCCTACGGGCGGCCGGCCCAGCGCACGCAGTGGCTGGTCAGCGCCCTCGCCTACCACTCCGGGCTGGACCGCGGCGTGGAGAACGAGATGGTCGTGCTGGCCACCGGCCTGGACCAGTACCTGCAGGAGATCTTCCACCACCTGGACAGCGCCGGGGCGGGCCGCATCCCCGGCGAGGATTTCCGCACGCTGTGCCAGGTGCTGGGGCTGGAGGAGGCGGCGGAGCCCGAGGAGTGCGCGGGGCTGTGGGACGGGCTCTCGGCCGAGCTCTCCTTCCGCCAGTTCCACGCGCGGCTCTGCGGCCACTTCAGTAGCCGCGCGGGGCCGCGGCTGCCGCTGGGCCGGGAGAGCGAGCACATCGAGACCCAGACCCGCCTGCGCAGCCCCCGCCGCCGCCGCCGCGCTGACCCCGCGGGCCGCGGAGCCGCGGGCAGCGCCGAGCGCCGGCCGCCGGGGCCCTGCTGCCGAGAGTGCTACGAGGAGATGGTGGCGCTGGAGCAGGCCGAGGAGCGCATCGCCAAGCTGGAGGAGGAGAACGGCAGCCTGCGGGAGCTGGTGGAGGACATGCGGGCCGCCCTGCAGAGCAGCGCTGCGCGGTGCCTGGCGCTGCAGGTGAGTCTGCGGCGCTTCTGCACCGGCCCCCGGGGCGGCTGGCGTGGCCCGAGTGCTTCGGGAAAGATGCTGCTCTCGGAAAGTCAGTGTTAATAACTCGTCCACCTCCAGACTGAGACCGGAGCTGCTTGTTCATCCTCGGCATTAACTTCTCAGCAAAGTTTATTCCAGGGAGGCTTTAAGGAGAAATGTTTAAGGAGAAATGCATCTTCACCAGTGTGCCATTGTAAATAGTTACAGGATAGGCTGCTGAGCACTCTGTGTAGAAGTGTAGGGCAGTTCAGCTTAACAAGCCCAAGTGTACAACGCTGCTGCTTCTTCTGTTGCACGTGCAGTCAGGATGTGCTGATGATATATGCTGGATATGCACCAGTGCAGGCTTTTCCTGAAGGAAGAAAGAACTTCTGGATTCTTACCTGCAGGAGCACATGCAGTGCCCCAGAAACATTAGAAGTATGTTTTCTTCAGAGCGTGGTCACAAGAGTTCAGAGTTGGAGCCAGTTCTGTGAGCAGGCTGATGAAGAGTCTGGAGCTCCTCTAGAGAGCCCCATTAATTCTGGGGCTGGTTTCTGCTGCTTCTGCTGTGCTGGCTCGAGTGAAACACACACATTTAACAGCAGTTAAATTGCTCTGGCATGAAATGGTGTGGAACAGGCAGAGCAGTGAAGGGCAGCATGGACCAGTTGTTCTGGCAGGTCTGACCAGCTCTGGTTTGATACTAACACAGCACTCACAGAACTGCTGCACCTGGGACACTTCCACCTGCAGCAGCTGGCTGCTCCTCTTCACAATGCCCAGCAAAGCAGGTCAAAGCCACTTTTACCATTTCCATCTAAAAAGGGAAAGGAAAGCAGAAGCAAAGATGAAGTCACCAGTCAGAGGTCCTAGGAAGAATCAAAAGAACAAAGAGGCGAACTCCAGAACACCCTCAGCTGCTCCTGGCTCTCTTCTTCTGAACACAACTTCATTGGAAATAGCTTTTTCAGCACACTACTTGACTTCTGAGTACCGACCATAGAAATGACATTATAGCCATACAGAAACTTGTGCAATTAATACAATAAGGAGTAGTTTGGAAATTCAATGTATAGCTGGGTATTAAAAATTACTTTCCAGAGACTGCTTCCTTGTCTCTGTATTTGGCAAAGGTCAAGTAGCTTTAGTTGCTGATGAACTACATGTGATTTTAAAAACCCAACAAAGCTCAATCCAGCCATTTTCCATCTTGATTAAAAGACATCCATTTCTCCCTGTTTGGTGTCATTCCAGGTGGGCCTGCGGAAGAGCCATGCCAGCCCCAAAGAAGAGGGATCCTGCTTCCTAGGGAGTCAGAGACCATTAGCACAGAACCACCTGCAGAGCAAGTGCCTCCAAAGGGTCCTGGAGGAAATGGAGCTCATCCGGAGCTCCAGGGATGGGCGGATTGAAGAAGGCATCAGGTTCAATCAGGGGCTGGAGAGGGAACTGAAGAGCTCTCAGGAAGCTCTGGTCAGCCTGGAGGATTGCAACCGTAAGCTGAAGAGGGAGCAGGCAGAGATGAGGAGGAAGGTGGAGGAGGCCAGGCACGCTGTCCTGAACAGCCTTGGCAAAGTGAAGGAGCTGGAAGTGAGAGCTAACGAGGTGCCACATCTGCAAATATACATCCAGCAGCTGGAATCACAACTGCAGCACTACAGGTAGGACGGAGTGTGTCATAAAATGCCTATGAAATCACAGTGTTGGGACACGAGTTAGTCAGCGAGTCACTGCTTGTGGCTTGTTAAATATCTCTAAATACATCCTGTAAAATCAGGCCAGAGGGAAATCAGAAGCTGCTTCTCCATTTTCTTGGTAGGGGTCTGTAGGAGATCTGGGGGAGCATTCCAGGCCAAAGGAAGGGTGCTGGTCTGCAAGGAGCTGAAGTTACTCCTCAGACACACAACAACAGAACCCAACGTGGTAATGCTTCAAATAAGCCCCAAAACTAATTCCTGACAGTCCTTCAGAAACCATTTCCAACACACTTCCTTTTTTTCACTGCATTTCCTGGTTGGTAGGTCCCATCCCAAGCCAGCTGTAATCAGAGGGCTGACACTGCATTCCATAAAAAAGCTCTTCAACACGTCCTAGGAGCTGGGAAAAAGCACACCAGGACAACTTCTGGGCAGTGATTTTAAACTCTGCTGTGACTTCATTGCTTCTTCACTGACAGAATAGGTAATACTCAGAAGAGGGATGTTGAAACGTTCCTAGACCCACAAAATAATATAGTGGGAATCTCAAACAAAGAAATATATGGCTCAACTAAAGCCCACTTTTGTGGTAGCAGAAACAAATGTTTCCAGAAGTCAGGAAGTTGGTCATGAATTTAATAATCCACTGCTTTTGTTGGTTTTTCTCTCAGACAAAACTTGGACTCCCTGGTGGTTATTAAGTGTTAGGCAATTCTGCCTAACAGGTTTCAGATTGACTTCTGGAATAAAATCTAGTTTCTATTTTCACTGACCCAAAGCAAAGCCAGTATTTATAGATGTATCTTGACTTATACTACTAAATCTAGTCTTTTAATGGATTGCATCTTCTCAACTCCTTGCCTCTTCCTAAACTCACACTTCCTTTGTTTGCTTATAAGAAGAATTCCTAGTGAGTTATTTGTGGCATTATAGCCATTGTACTGTTTTCTGAAATGAGGAAATTGTAAAAACAGCCATTTTATGCAGTGTCTTTCAGTCAGCACTGTGTATGTTAATACTTGCATGGTTGCAGGAGATCAAAGAAGATGAAAGCATTGATTTAAACCTGGATAGGATTTCAAAAGCACTTGGAGGGCACAAAATGTTCAAGATCTTTGTCAGGGGTCTCTGGATGAATGATTCAACTCCTGGTGCCTAAAGGGATCAGACAAATTCTCAGATGTGTGACATTCTGCTTGCACCAAAGATTTCAGATGAGTTCTTGTCCTGTGGAATTGCTTTTTCAAGGTATGATCAAGGACAAAAACAGGGGAAAGGCAAGAAGGAATGTCCACTGGCCTTGCAGAGCAGGAACTTTATGGGTTACCTGAAAACAAAGAGTGTGAGTTTAAAAATGTAAATGATACATACCTTGTAAGATAAGCTTCATCTGTAATACTTATTTTTCAATGGCATGCTGATTTAAAGTGAGTGTCAAGCTCAGGAATGGTGCTGGACTGACCATTTGGGAACTACACCCCTTTTTTAGGCCCGTGGCACATTTAGCAGGGCAGCTTTCATCCTTTGAGAGTCTCAGTTGGCCACAAAGCACCTCCACGTCCCCATCCACATCATTCAGCTCTGGGTGTAAGCAGTTGAACTTGGAGATGCATAATGATAACTGTGACTGGCATGCCTGTGGTCATATTCCACAGCACATGGAATCCCATCCCTCCACACATGCCCAGAGTGGCCCAGAGGTGCCCAAAGTGGCAGGAAATGGTGAATAAGCAGTGCAGAGCTGTGTGTTGGGGTGGGGAAGGGGTGCAGAGCAGCAGGGCTGGCTCTGCCCCACAGCCTTGGCTGTCCCAGCTTGTCGCACTCCCTCAGTGCTCAGGCAGCACAAACTCCTCCTGCTCAGAGAGAATCACCTTCTCCTGATGTGCAGGAGTCCAGATGTGTGGGTGGAGCTCAGGTGAGGTGCTGGG
The DNA here is from genome assembly GCA_034509425.1 of Eopsaltria australis. Lineage (NCBI taxonomy): Eukaryota > Metazoa > Chordata > Aves > Passeriformes > Petroicidae > Eopsaltria > Eopsaltria australis. The sequence continues at coordinate 1,971 of JAVTVJ010001221.1, read as the reverse complement.
AGTGCTTGGGGAGCAGAAGAGATGGGTTGGCTGAGGTGTGGAGAGGGAGGGACAGCTGGGAACCCACAGGGATCTGGCTGGCACTTGTCAAGGGTGTCACTTGTCCTGTTGGTTAAGTCAGGCTGTATTCCAGCTGCTGTTAGCTGTACTTGTAGTTGAAGTCAGGCTGTATTTCAGTTGCTGTTAACTGTACCTTTAGTTTAAATCACTCTGTGTTTCAGTCACCACTCCAGTGAGCAGTTTTCTCCCTTGAAGGTGCCACCCCGAGTTTGTGAGCAGGATCTGGGTTTGGCAAGAACTAACACTGCAAGGTAGGGGTGGAGAGGAATGGGGGGGATTTGGGTGTTCTGCAGAAAGCACTGACAATTGCAGATACATTCCTGAGAATTCACCTTCACTGGCTTGCTGAGCTACAGGCTTCCTGCAGCTAAAGTCAAATTTCTTCCAGAGAGGATCATCCTCAAGAACGAGTGCAATCTAGGAGCTTTCCACTCTGCTTCTGTTATAGTTTCATATTTATAAAGGAAATGATTTCTTCTTTTAGGTTCCGATTTTAAAAGCTCTTTCAGTCTCTAAATCCCTTTTCTTGACTTTCTTCTGATACCTACTTGCTATCACTTAGATCTGGAATCTCAACCTTAAATTATAATCCCTAATGCAGAAAAGAACACAGTTTGCATTTATTCAAGAAGGTGTTTAAGTACCTGCAAGTGATTAAATTGGAGTGTGTAATTATAATCACCTATTCCTGATTCCATGTTCCAGATTCATATTCCTGCACATCTGTATGACTTAAACATGAACTTTTTCTGAGTGCACAAGTTCCTGTGCCAGGGTTTGAAATGTCCCTGTCCCATCGTGAAGTTCCTAAACCTGTCTAGTTCATAGTTCTTTTCTTCAGGTGCACATCCTAATCTTTCTACTCTGATGCATATGTCAGGTTTCTGTCCCCTGTTCTCCCCATGAGATGTCTGGACTATCTTTCAGCTTTTCTTTTTTAATCCCTGTCACGTTAGTGAGTCGGCTCAACTTTAAAGGTAAATTTCAATAAATTCCTTCCTGAAAAGCTTGAGTTCAATTCATTTCAGAGCAAAAAGACATCACAAGAAATTGTATCTTTCTCACTATTTATCACTGTTTATATAAGAAGTGTGTCATTTCCCAGTGCCTGATTGCAGGAGAGTTTAGGAAGTCAGGCAAGTCCCATTTTTTTGCAGTGCTCCAGGAGGCATTCCCAGAGGCCAAACCATTAACAGCTATTCCCTAAACTCCCTTTTTCTTCTCGCTAAGTTTTGCTCCAGCACAAGGTGACACCATCCATGTATTCTAATACAGTCCTATGATTTCTGGGTATTATTTATAAAAATACCACATGCATTAAAATGCTCCTACAGTAAAAATGTCACATCTACTGCTTTTTTTTTTTTTATCCATTGAGCCATTTGCCCTGTCAGAAAAGGAAATTGGATTGGTTTGACATGAATAGTTCTTGCCAAATATGAGTTGGCTCTGTATTCTGTACTACATGTGAGGTGGCTTAGAAATGGATTACTTAATAAAGTGTTCCTATTCTTTTTCTCTTTAATAGCATTGGAGGGAACAGAACAATTTAACAACCTTGTTTTTTGATCCCAGTGTAACAAATGAAAAGAAAGGTAATTTAGAATTGAAATAAACTTCTTAATAGAGATGTTCACAGAGGGTTTATGTTGCTACATTAGTCAGCAGCACACAAAACCTGTTATCCTTTTTCCTCTCGATGCCCTCGGGCCTCACGTTGTGTGCCAAAATCTGTCCTGGTTTGAAAGACAGGTGTTTGTTAAGGAAGGCAGGAGCCTCCCTTGGAATGGGAAACTGTAACCCCTCTTCCTCCAAATTATTATAAATTTAAAATCATGAGGCTCTCAGGCAAAGATATGGGAATAGGAATAACAGTTCTTTACTAATATCTAAAACAAAGCTAACAAACAA
>JAVTVJ010001220.1:0-121949 GCA_034509425.1 Eopsaltria australis | reverse complement strand
GACACCATTTACTCTAGGTGCATATATTTGTTTTGAGGCCAGATTAACATGAACAATGGTTCTCTCTGGACTCAGTCATAATATCCCCATATGAACAAATCTGAAACTTAACAATATTGCCAGCGGCAAAGTATTTGGAACCACTGAAATTAAGTCACTGAACAAATACATAAAGTATTAGCAGTGGGGGTTGCTCAGGAACTTATGCCAAGCCATTAATATTTGAAATGTGTTATTTAAGATCCTGTGTATAAATGAAATTTTTGGCATAAATTCATACTCTTCCATATCATTCTATTGACCTCACCATCCATATATGTGGCAGTGGAGGATTTTGTAGGCTTAGTATTAATAATTGACCTTTTAAGAAATATTGTCACATTCAGGTCATAGTACACAAATTCAAATTCCTTTTTAAAAATCAAAGGCACAGTGCAAACTACAAATTGCCCATGTATCAGTGTATTTATAACTAATGTATTTTTAAAAATACTACATATTGTTAGTGTATGTTATATTGCTACATATATATATGTTTTATAATTATTAAAATAAATAATATATTAGTATATAATAGTAATATAATTTGTAATTATATTAGTAAGAGGTGTGATTTTTAGCTGACATAGTAATACTTATGAATGTAACATAAGAAAATGAAATCTGTGTAAAATTTCCTTCTAGATTTCTCAAAGTTTTGATTATGAGGGTTTTTTTAATGCTGGTTCACTGAAAGGGAATTCCTTCTATGCAAAGGATGGGTATCCAAAAATCTCTGAGTTTATATAAAGGGCAAAAAAATCTTGATATTACATGTCAAAGGTATTTTTTCCTTAAACAACTGATTAATTTTAAAATATTTCTGACTGATTTAGTAAAATTTTCTTTTTTTAATCAAAGGCTAATGAAATATTTAATACTGATTTTACAGTGAGATAAGAGTTTCACTGTCAAATCCCGAAAATTTTCACAGGAAGTGAAAGTTACTTAGTGCCTAGAAAACATAATTTTTTCTCTCCTGCAAGTCAAATAAATGCATCATTAAAAAAAAAAAAAAAAAAAAGGAAAGAAAAAAATCTTGCTTCAACGATGCCAGGCTGGTTGCACCTTTTATAATGTAACTTAAATGGTAAAACATCTGCATATCAAAAAATTCTTTAATAGAGCAAACAGAAAAACCATTTCTTGCATTTTTGTCTGTTCCAGGCACTTGCCAGGACTGATCATATAGCAAGGATCTCATCTTGTAAAGTGTCTCCCTGCCAGTGAAACTGCCCTTCAGTAAGGATCTATGCAATGATTACCATGTAAGAAGCAACTTGTTAGGACTGAGTATTTTAAGACAACACTGGTCAGCTGAAGACCAGGCACACCAGCTCTGCCCGTGCTTTGAGCTAATGGGAAGAGGAAAGCTGGGGTCCCACAGCTGGAGGTTTGCTTGCTTTGGAACTGCCAAATGCTGGGACAGCAGGTGGATCCAGCATGCAGGAATCATTATGTGCCTCTTGGCTGTTTACACTTGCCTTTAATTAGACAATTTTCCCCCTTTTCTCTCATTGTCTCCAGAACAAGGGAACCAAAAAAAAATTCTCAATATAGAAAAAGTGCTTGTAAAACCTTAGAAGGCAGTTGATTCCACGTTACAATGCCTTTCAGCTTTCTTTTCTTCCTTCCTTTTTTTTACATAAAGGACTAAGCTGCTAATTAAACAGTGTCCCTTTAGCAAAACAGGTGGAGGGTTTGTGTTTTTTGGCTCCTGTCCTTTTGCCTCTCACTTATTTTGTGGTCATTGTATCTATAGGCAAGCTCACCTTTCCGAAAGAGTAGATCTGACGCTTCCAGTCCTCATGAGCAGGCTCTGAACCTCCTGAGTGCTTGTTGTCAGTCCAGAGAGAGAGCCATGATGGCTAAGAGGAAGGTCAATAGACTCGGAACTGGTGTGAAGGCTAGTCATGGACTGGTAACTTGGTGTGTCCTTACTGCCCGCTGAAGAGCTGCTCAGGTTTGCAGCCCACACAAGACCACCTGATGTGAAAGAGTGCACTGAGGCGGGACTGGAAGCCAGGGAGTGACTTAAGCTTACAACATCTGCATTTAAGTCCGAAGGTTTACTGAAGAGGGGGCTGCTGCTACCACTTTGCCCACCTGCACTGCCCATGCTGCCTGTGCCCGAGGATGGCGATTCCAGGCTGCCTTGCCGTGCCAATGTGGTACTAGGGCTGGGCATTGCCGATGTGGGTTTCACACCTTCAGTACTGGGTGCAGAGGCAGCTTTACCACTTGCCTTGGCACCAAACAACCTAAATGTAAAACAAATAGCTTTAGAGAAACTGATAGCCGCATTAAACATTCATGGCGCAACATCCTAAGAGCCAAACTACGCATTTTTAATTACTGCTATGAAAATCACGCCTACCTAGTTGATCAGTCGCAGCGCAAATTTAAATTCACTTTAACCATATCACAATAATCATGATTTGTTTCTTTAGTAACAGCTCTTATTCACTCCTATTCAGATGTGCTCTTCGAGCAGAGACCCTCCCAGAGAGAGATAAAATAATCACATTTTTGTCTTATTAGCTCATAAACAGATTACACTTTCACCAAACTTCAGTAGTTAAGCATTCCCAAGTCATTAACTTTTAAACTCCTCATTTCTCAACTCTGCTTAAATTATTGCAATAAACACTTGCAAAATCCTTCATAGTTTAATAAACATCTAAGTATTTGTGCAAAATTTTCCTCTCATTGTTTTTTTGCACAGATGGTTATGTGGTCACCAGTCATGTAGTAACCACTCAGACAGAATAAACCACACCATGGCTAAATGGGCGCAGTTTGTCTCCAAGGGCAGGAATGATAAAAGTGTATTTCACATAATGTCTTCCAGCAATTCTAGATATGAAAATTCTATGGTGATGAGGAAAAAATAAACTGCAAGTCTTCTAAAATTTGAACTAAAAGGTGTTGTGATGTTTTAATGTATTTCTGGAAATATTTTAAGCTGCAGGTAACGTACAGCTCATAAATTAAAGGTAAATAAACGCAAAAGTTATCATGACGTAAAGTAAGCATGTCAAATAATACAAGAATCCATTTTGCATTTTACCAAGCTCACAAAACTAAGCTGCAGCTCTCCAGCTGTCTTGGGATGCTGCTTTGGTAAGTAGGCACAAGAGGGCACTATTGGCTTTTTCTCCAGCAGTGCAAGTGCTCCATCCCAATTTACACTTCATTCGGATTTATACTTCCAGAAATGTTACAATAGAGCATTTACAATAGAAATTTAGCCTTGCCAATGTTTGTGTCGAAAAATGTAATGAAGCTGCTAAGATAATGACACGTTTGTAACTGGAGCTGCCAACAATGTGAAAGCAAATCTAACTGTAATTTAAAGAGATCTTCAGTTCTTCATCCAGAATATGGCAGTGCCTGTTCCATTAACAGGATGTGCCTGAATACAGTGTCCTTTTTCCCTTTCGGGGTTTACCACAGTATTGAGAAGGAATTTCACATATGGCTGAACTCAGAATCATAGAATATCTTAAGTAGGAAGGGACCCATAAGGATCATTGAGTCCACCTTCTAAGCTTCAAACTATGGTTATGGGGATGCACCTAAAATGTTTAAAGCTCAAGGAGCAGCCATTTTAGGTCTGGGAAGGTCTTCAAACTTCAAAGAAATAATTGTGTTGTATGAAGAAAATACTGCCCTTTTATTTTCCTGTACTTGATTTGTTTGTGGCAAAATATTCCCTGAAAAGGCTTTTTGTAAAGTACTTCAATATATTGAAAATCCCTGCTTTATACATTGCAATTTCAGGGAATCATAGAAATGCACTAACCTTCGGAACGTGGGGGAAGCAATATCTGGGTATTTGGATCCTGGCTGTCTAAGCCCTGGTGTGCCAGAGGCGCTTGCCGAAGTAGGGCTGGATTTAGGGGAACTGGACAGCGAGACGCTTTCAGAATCAGACACCGCCACTTTCTCTTTTTCCTTGTCGGTCTGGTTGATGGTGACAGGGCTGGACCTCCCGGAGCCGATCTTGCTTGGTTCTCGCAGCTTGGTGGCAGCAGCCCCTGCAGACTTGCTGCTCACGTTGGAGTCGATGCTGCTGGTGCTGGAGCGGTGGCCGCCCCTGCCGGGGATGCCACTGCCGCTGGATTTCGATGGGCGAGGCAGACTGCGGTACTGCAGAGTTGTCTTTGAGCTCACATGCAGGACACCGTCATCCTGATTTTGGGAACCGTCTAAGCTCGTCTTCCTCCCTGCGTTGGACTTCCCACCGATGGCTGAAGATTTTGGCATTTTTCCTAGCGTAGCTGACCCGCTTGTGATGGTCGCTCCACTTGTGGTGATTATGGTAGAAGATCCCAACCCAGACTTCTTAAATCCAAACGACCCTGTAGCAGTTGATCTCCCAATGCCAGAGGGAGGCTTTTTCCCTTCATCACCACTGCTTTTTCCTGCATCTGATGGAGATCGCTGTATGGAGGCTCCTTTCAGGGGAGTTTTCACTTTTTCTGAGGCTTTTGCGTCATCGGTTTTTCCTAAGTAAAAGTATATTTGAAAAGCTCACTTTTGTTTAAGCTGCAATGTCTTAATGTCTAATTTCAACACTATATGATTACAATTTCAGAATGAAAAAATTCACAAATAGAAGAATTACCCTAAGAAAACAGACCAGTTTGGTTTTTAGTCTCCCATCAGCTCTCCATAGCAGGTATGATACATTACAGGTAAGCATTAAGTATTAAAAGCTTGAAATTCCTGTGAGAACTTCCAGTTTCATACATAGGTGAAAAATGTAGGTGGAAAATGTAGTTGTAGAAAATTATCTTGAATGAACCATAAGGAATTTTGACTAATTTTTTTTTCTGTTAAAAGTATTTCTCTATGAAAGAAATAATACTTGAACGTAAAATGTTACATGTAATAAACATCTCCTGAAGTACTACATCAATTATGCATATAAAAATAAGAGGTGATCATAGAGCTCTTTGGTTTTCATTGATGACATCTTTTTAGCTGATGACTAAGTTTTTCTGGTTTTAGTTACACAAAATAATCAGGGAGAGATTATATTATGGAATGAATTGTCTCAATCTGTAACAATATCAATTACTAAAGTTAATTAGTCTTTGTGTATCCCTGATGTCTTCTGAAGATTTTTGATTTTTTGAGAGGTTTTCTTCCTGTGTAGGCTCATGACTATGCAACATATATTTCTATGTTTCTTCCACATCTTCTAAAATTTAATTGTAACATGCAGAAAGGTTGAAACAAGGTGCTCTGTTACAACAGAAAGCACCCTCTTCCTATTTTACAAATAGATATAAATTGACATTTCAATACTAATTTCTCTCTAAGCATCTATTGTATGTTTCTAATAACTCCTAAAACATACTGAAGTTTTTCATTTACTCTTCAAGTGATTATGGAAGCTTTGGAGGTGGATGACCTCTTTTTTGTCTTAAGAACCTAAATTGTAATAAAGAGCAACACCTGCAAAGCAGAACTAAATCCACTTATGTGTTTTGTCCAGTACACATTTTATGCTACACAAACAGATACACATACCATGATACAGATCAGACTCTGATACACAAACCATTAGAAATTAAGGCCTCAATTCTGTGTTGCACAGTGGCCGCCTGATTACCTTCAGCTAAACAGATCTGGGAAGCTTAGTTTTGCAAAAGATTTTAGTATCTCCATTTTTAATTGCTATTAGAAGGGTATAGTTTCTGTATCCATATGATCACCATGGCAGTGCTTCTCAGGGATCTTTCAGATCAGAGGCTGACCAATGTTTAGGAGTTCCATATCGCAAAGAAAAAAAAAGGGTGACAAATGGTAGGAATTTATTCTGAGGAGATCTTTGCGAGTTGCCTTTACAACTGGGGGTTGAAGCTCATGCACTCTTTAGTCAGGGCATGACAAAGCTCCAGAAAACGTCCTACTTGAGAACACACATTTCCTTCGTAAAATGATGGATTCAGATTAGATGGTATTATTAATTATCTCTTTCACCAGCTTTGGGTTTTTTGTTTTAAAACTAGATTGCAGAAGTGGTTGCTACTTCTGAGAGGCCTTCCAAAATTAGGTAAGAGGGTATTTAGCACTGAAAGTGTGTAAAAAGACTTTTTTTTACAGTTTTTTATTGCTTAACAGTGGTCTGTAGAACACCCATAGTATGTGGAATGTGATAATTCACCTTTAGTTCAGAAATAACTAAAAATATCATTGAGTTCCCTCCCTTGAATATTCGATCTTTTTGACTCAGCTTCTAGTATTTGGCCATTTCTCTGCATATGTCGAATTATCAAAGGTCAGGTTTTTAGAGAATAAGGCACAGATGAGTCCAAAAATATTTCTAAGAATTAATAGGCATTGACATACACAGATGATAGTACAACAAAATGCAATCACAGGTTTTATGGATGCACCCATGTGTACTTAATAAATTATTATTATGCATGTAGCAAACTAACAGTTATAGAAATAAAAAAGTTATAATATTACAATCTGGGCATGCAGTCATTTATAGGAGGAGAGACCAATATGCAGATAGTATGTATACATATATAATATCCATCAATTGCTTTAAAACTACTGTAATCTGAACTACAGAAGTTTCCTACCTGGGGTCTTGAGTGCACTTGTTCCTGCTTTGTGCCTGGACTGAGTCGTTCCTACTTGTGCAGTCATGCCTCTCCTCCAAGATCCGGTCTGTGATACAGAGAGAGATGTTTTCTGCCCCCCCTTCTCTGACTCTTCAGACAGCCCTGAGGGAAGGCCTTTCCACTTGCCACTGCTGTCTACACTGCTGTCAAAGTCTTCCTCTGGTTTCTTCAGTTCTTCAGTGCTGCCCCAAGTTTCACTGTCTGTAACTGAGCGCTTCTCTGTGTCTGTCTTCAGCTACAAGAGAGTCACATGAGAAATAGTCAGTCCCAGCATCTCCATTATTTGCTGATTCTTAAATCATAGTAGGGGAGGAGAATTTTGTCTATTTGCAGCTAGGGCCAAAGAAACTTTCCTTCTGAAACATTAGTATCCTGATTCCAAAACTTTAAAAACACAGAAAACATACCCATTTTTGGATGACATTTCTATTTTTTTTTTTTTTTTTAATTTTCAAAAGATTAATCCCTTTCTTTTGTAGAAAAGCTATAATGAAGTGAAATGTAATTCATTCTAATTATCAGTGGTGATACCTTATTCTTTAATTCCATCTGAATTTCAGAAGTGAAGCACTGTGCTGAGAGGTTTTACTGAAAGCTTGGTGAGTAAATCCCTAAATATACTACTAAAATCACCGCAGTTTGGCTTCTTGTCTTTTCATAGCCAAGGCTTCCAGTGACTGGATTAGGAATATTGATCCAGCAGGACAGAGTATGCTTTGCCACCAGTGAGCAAGGATTGCATCTTCCACAAAATCATTTGAGCTACAGCTGATGGCTTTTCTACTGGTCCATCCCCACAGAAATTAATTGTTTCCAGCAAGAAACTCTCTCTAGCTATATCAGCTAACAGAGCAGAAGAGAGCCTTATGCCAGCACTACTCATCCGTGGTGTGAAGGCAACCAGCTGAGCTGAGCTCATGCTCCCTCTGAAACTCAGACCCATGTGGAGGATGCATCAGTGAGGACCTAATCCCTCTGGGGCATCTGCCTTCCCTGAGGCATGCTGTTAAGGGAGTGCTGCAAGGAGTAGCCCAACAAGACAATGCAAAAGCTGTGGAAGTGGCTTAAATAGAAACAGAGACTGACCCTTCCCTCTGTGTTTGACAAGACTGGTGTTCTTTGTGCTGACAGGCTGTTGGGTGTAACTCTCCATTCTCTGTTCTTCTTCAGCCTCCTGACCTCAGTCTGAAGCCTTATTTGCACATCACCTTCTCACCACTCCTGCTTGCCTCTACCGTCTTTAACAGCAAAAATATGATGTGGCTCTCAGATAGCACCAAACTAAGAGGAGTTGCAAAATGGATCACATTGAGGGACAAGCTACTTATTTTTCTGTGCTATCACAGCTCCTTCACCACAGAGACCCCCCTGTGGCTGTTTCCTAGGCACTGCTGTCATAAGTAGGATTAATACCGCTTAGTTGACCAACAGAATAATCAGTTCCTGTTTACATATTTGTCTGAGGTGTACAAACTGCAAAAGCTCTCTACATTTCCAAAAGTACGTATGTGCTTCAGACATGCTAGCACAGATTATGGGTAAGAATTAATGGGAAAAAAGCCCAAGCAAATATCTTCAACAATATTGCAGGGTCCTTCAAAAGACAGTTTTCATTAAAGTTATTGTTACAAGATGTGTAACATGTAACCACATACTTGCAGACATTTTACTATAAATTAATGACTGTAAACATATAGTCATACATTTTTAAAGCAAACTGCATAATTTCAAAAAAATGAGCAGTACAATACTTTCTAAAAGCCTCTCTTCACCATTACAATGATTTTAATAAGAAAACAACAACAAAATATGCAAGTTCTGTCTCAGTCTATAGCAGCCATTACTGTTCCAATCACTTAAAAAGACTGAGAAAGGGATCTCTGTGTTGCAGTATATCCAAGACCTGGAGAAAAGCTGGCAGAATGAGTATTCTGTTTATCTCAGTTTCTGACTGAGATTGCCAGCTAGCATGGAATACAGCAACTTCTGCTTAATCTGCCTGGTAATGGTCTTCCTGATAAAGTTCTTTTCCTAGTCTTCATCATATAAAGAAACTCGGGGATGAAAGTAAAATTTGAACATGCACTGCACCTCTGTCTATCGCTGAACAATTTGCAAATAAAATAGAGGCCTATTATAGACCAGCTAGAATATGAGATAATCCAAATGAAAACAAAACCACAAAGACTAAAATAGTCAGCCTGAGACTTCCCAACCCTGATGATTATGCACTGGAACAAGTAAGCCAGAACTAACTGGCCATAACTGTTGATGTGAAAGGGAACAGGCTCATCTCCAGTTAGCAACTATGGAAGTCCCTGATGGAGTAGGAAAGGCAATTGTAAGGGCTGAAGAATGTTGGCATTTGAGTGACTATCTTTGCATGAGTAGAGCATTGGTCTGATATCTGTCCTGTTGGAGACTAAAGTAATTTTCATTCCAAAAGCAACTATATTTCCCTATTGTCTGGTGGAAATGACAAGTATGTTTTTCTCCTCACAGAGTCTGCTACACTGTATATCTACAAAACAGACCTCGGAACTGCAGACACTGGCTGCCTGCAGGAGTCTAAACTGAATCAGAAGTGTCAGTCTTGTGTCCTGAATTCTTGACATTAAATCACTGGAGGCAGCCACTCTTCCCCTATGCTGAGTGTTCAGTCTCGAAGCTCTCTGCTTGTAAATAGGAGATGACATGGCAGAGAAGACTTTCCTATTGAGACAAACTTTTCTGGTTTTATTTCCTTTTTGGAGAGAACCAAATCCTGCAAGGATTCTGTATTGACTTTTCTATCTCTTGCAATTTTGAGGGGAGCTGGGAAGAAATGCTTGGATACCTGGCACAAGAGGTTTACACACACAGATACAAACACATACGTATTATGTATACAGTTTGTGGCTGTATACTGTTAAGAACTCTATTTTGACATTATGAATTGTCAGCTTGCATTGACACTTTCATCCCTGGACCTAAGCGGGGATAAGAGAATCTCTCCCATTAGAAAGGACACACAGCCTCTATATTTCTTCCCTAATATGTTTCAGCTCATAAAAGACAAAAAATGTATTATTTTTATTGTGCTATCCATTGAAAGAGATACTCCAAATGAGCTGAAGTGAGTAGATATCCATCCATCACAAACCCAAACATGGTGTGTTTGTTTTGTGTTAGGATGCAGCAAGGGCTGGGACTAGTGGGGGCTCCCCCAGGGTGGGCAGAGCTGTGTCTTGCCAGCCAGCACCTTCAGCAGAGATGTGTGCCCTGGAGGCAGGGAATTTGGGATGTCAGCTCAGAGCCCAAGGTTGGGTCAATGGGGTTTATGGCTTCCTGCATTCAGGTGTAATAGAGGACTTCATAAAATATGAATATTGTACTTGTTCGGAGGCATTGATACCAAACTTTTTCTTTCGCTCTCCTGCATGAATGGGGGGTGTTGCAACAAATGGCAATGAAAAGCCACTCACCTGGGCATGAGTGTTCTTCCTTGAAGAGGCTGTTATGTTGGAATAAGAGCTGACAGATGAGGTGGTATTCAAATCATCTGTGCTGAGGTTGTCGAGAGTGTCACTGAGGCCACTGCTAACCGAGCTGCTGTCATCCCAGCTGCAGAGAAAGGAGATATCTGCTTTACATATTGTGTCTCAAAAGGCAGAAAGCATCTCAAAATCAATAGATGCGATTACTTATTTTTCAAGTGATTTACCAGAAACTTTTCAGTAATATTTCCTATGGTACAATGAATATTATTCTTCAGACTTTTAAGATAATTATTCACTGACAGTTAAGTGGTTGCTTTTTCAATTAATGGAAGAGGCAGGTGTCCTTAGAAAATTAACATCAGGTCTAAGCGTAAGTCATTAAAACAGTTTGTTTCATGCTTCATTGCAATCACATTCAGTACATCGGCAGGGAAATCCATTAAGCCTACCTTAAATGGCTAGCAAAAACATTATTTATATCTTGGAGAACACCTGATGAGTTGCTAGGCTACATAAAAATAAAAGGAGTATCTTTTCTGCAGCCTAACCCACTGACAGCAAGAAGCCAGTATTTTGAAAAGTTTTATTTTCTTGTCTTCACTCTGTCTAGCCACTGCAATGTCATCAAAATAGGAATCCCTGTGAAAATAGTCTCTGGAGCTGACAGAGAACACGTTATACATCTTTGAAGGAACACAGTAAAATGTTTTGCTTTGAGAGATTGAGGCAAATGATGCAAATGAGAGAAAGGCTGCTCTTACAGAAATATCGTTACCAACTCTCACAAAAGCCTTTCTTTTGAATGGAAGGGAGGTTGATCTCTATTTCTCAGACTTCTCTACAGAATTACTTCCCTGTGGCATTACATTTTGACTTTTATTTTATTGCCATATATAGCATTATACTCCCAGTTTTGCTACATCTCCACATGTTCATCTTGTTTTGGATTATTAGCAGGCCAAAAGTCCGAAAAAAATTCAACTTGTCCCTTTCAAAGGCATTCATCTCCTATATTTTTAGGTATATAAGGGTTAGGTATCTCATTTGAGTTATCTAGGTGTCCTCTCTGACTGGAATTAAAAGAAGCTTCTTCCAGGAGGTTGTTCATCCTGGCTTAAAATGTCTCAGGCTTGTGGGAAAAACCGTCCACTGAAGGTGTCTCTTTTTGTCTTTTCCTCTCTTAGAGAGGAAATGGGTGATGAAGCCTCTTCTAGACATATAACTTCTAGAAAGACAAAGCTAGGTGACCTACTGAGAAAGTGCAAAACACAAGAGACTGCATTTTATCCCTATTTTGCTGTAGCCTTATGAGATGCTTTTTAGAAAAAAAACCAAACCCAAATGAAGTTCAATCCCCTAGTTAAATTAAAGCTCAGTGCTATTGCTACTAGTCATTCAAAGCAAACAAGAAAAATATCTGTGAATCCTTGTTTTACATCTGGAGTTTTGGAAGACAGCAGCAGTGACAGGGAGCTGCATGGAACAAAATGCATGCTGATGCACCAGAAAGTTCAGTGCACTAGTCTTGTATCATAGCAACTGCAGCAAGCATTACCTTCCTTTTCAAAAGGTAGAAAATCACATTAGTAAGCCAGCTCAGTGACAAGATAAACATATTTCAGAGGGCAAGAGTTTATTACACTGCTGCACTTTCCACCACTTAGTACAATGACTACAAATAAATACGTCTTCTGCTATGTTTCCAGGTAATAAACACGAGTGATTTAATAATGAAATAATAATATCATACATTGTAGGCTGTCCACATTCATCTAAGAACCATCTCTGAAGCACTAGTAATTTATGCTTTCTGAGTTTTTCACTGTCTAATGTATGTATAATTTCACTGATGCCAAAAAGCCATTATTAAAATCTTGTGTACTACATGGGAATATACCTTTAGAACAGTGTTAAGACTGAGAACCTTAGGATGGATAAAAACATAAATAGTATTAAATGTGATTAGGTTGTAGAAAAGATAATATTGCCTCATTTTTATAAAAGGAAAAAAAATCATAAACCAGATCCAAAATGATATATATATTAGATACATCCAGAAGCAACATAAGCTTTTAATGTATGCCATTCATGTCAAATAATATTTGACCATCAGTTTTCTGAGCCTACCTAAGACCCTGGGGGTCAAATTTCATCCTGTTTCCCCCTGCATCTTTGTTATCCTATTCTATTTTAATTTTTCATACTTCATTTTGCGCTCCTTTTTCTCTGTAAGAAAATTCACATTTTCTAAATTCTGGAATGGTTCAGCTGATTCACAAAATATAACTATGTTGTCTACAACCTAAATTTTCAGGCAAAAATTACTATGATCATGCTTCCTTTCTATTATGGCTTCTCTGTGGTGTTTCACACTCATCACACCTCACTCACCAGTGGATTATTAGTGGGTTTGAGGAACACTCATGGCAATCTTGTAAGTTGTATAGAAGATTATTCTGACACCTCCACTACTGACCTTTCAGAGTCATCACTGTATTTGCCTGGATTTTTTTTTTCCTCTTATGATAGGTGCTTGAGATGTTTTATAAATTTGGGGGGTTCATACACCAAAATTTCTGACAATATGCAGTATGCCTGTAAAAATCTGGAATATTGGTACCTGCTTTCTTTCTGGCATATTCTAAGGACTTGTAGAGAAACTGATTCCTACTTCACACAATATTTTGTACCAGCCTTTTGAAAAGACATGGTAAAACCCAAAGACTCCAACAGACCAGACCATATCAACTACCCTTTTGGCAATGAAGATTGTTGTTTTTACTTATTTTAATGTGTTATCCACAGTTGTTTTAACTTGCTCATGTAGCTAAATTTTTGTCTTTCAGTACTGACTGTTCCTACTTTTACAGACCTTTTTCCCCAAATCTAGATAGTTGAGCTGCTGTCAGGCAAGTAAATATGTCTTCTATAATGAAAATGCCTTTTTATAACTTGGAAAAAAATTTTTGTGATTATTCATACTAATGTATCCTTTAAACTAGTAAACTCATGAGAAAAAGATCTGATAAAATTATTGTGCATCACTTTGAGATTGAAAACCTCTTTGTGTGAGTCTGCAGCGAACTCTAATTTTAATTCTTGTTCCTCCTACCCTTCATCAAAACAATATTCATTTATATTTTAATATAGTGACTGAGATTCATCTTTCATTTTTATTTGATTTTTCATTTACTTTTCTCTTTTTCATACATTCTAAAGAGTCTATGACAGGTCAGGTTAGCACTGCTGCTCATTAATGCATTACACCACTTTGCTGCTAAAAACCACGTTTTAACTACTTATAATGTTGACAGAATTTGCTTAGATTTTCTTGGTGTCAAACTCAGGCTGATTTCTTTAAATGAAAATGTCAGCAAATGGTGTTCAGCCATCTGGGAGACTGAGGCTAAGAGGAAAGTGCATTGTCTTGACAAGTTCTGGCAACTCCTTTGAGAAACCCCTGGATCCCAAGAGGTACTGAAAAAGAACCTTGATATTCAGCAAGGCATAATCTTCTCATTAAGGATATGAATTTTGCTATTTCTAAGAGAAATCTTCCTAAATATGGATAATTCATAGTTGTCTTCAAAATCACTGCTTGCATGTACCTGACAGATTTTTAGTTTCAACAGCTCAGCTCATTCTGCTTTGTCTGGGCTCAAATCAGCCAACAGAGAACAAGCAAACAGCCCATAGTCACTGCGCTCCCTGTGAATGCATATAACACCACAGTTTTTGATAACACAGTCCATATTATGTTTTCTCGAGAAATGTTTAATTAATTTAGTGCTTGCAAGAGGTCTTCTTTAGGGATGAATCTGAATTTTGCATTAAGGAATTATGCCTTCTGTCTTCTTTTATAAGAGTTGAAAGTTCTGTGACAACAGGTACTATACGAAGCATAATTGAAGCCCCCAGTGTAACAGACTCCCTGCAATCTGCAAAGTGACTGCTTTAACCAACATTTTAAAATAAAATGGACACCAATAAAGAGCTTCTAATTTACTTTAGTAGTTCTCATTTGACTTGCAAATATGTAATACATGGAAATATATGCTTTGAACCTACATTTTGCTGCAAAGATACCTTAAAATTTAGGTTACGAGCAACTCAAAATGCTGGTCAAAACCCATCACCTCTTTTTTGGCCTTTCCATTGCTGTACCTCAGCCTTATATTTGTAAGATGGAGACAATACATGCACAAATGGTTAAAATGATGGCTACTGTGTTACAGCTTTCCTTCAAAAAAGACCTCATGACCTTTGACTTTGTCCAGACTCTTTGCTGTAACTTTGTTAATATTCTTTCTGCTTAGATCTGTGTTTTCCTTTGATGTACTAGTTATGTCAATGAGATTATTTGCACTAACTAAAGCTCATCCCTTAATTCTAGCCTGCATCTTTGAAATCTGAACAATTCTTGCCCATTTCAAAGCAAGAAATAACACTTCTGCTGAAGAAGACTTCCACATTGCCACTAATTGGTGAAGGTGGTTGTGTATATTGTACACATCCCAGTGCTTTACAAATTGTTCCAAATGCTTCAAGCAAAGCTTCAACTCCTTGACTATATCACATACACCATAAAGTTGAGAAATCCATGGCTTGCTATCTACACAGCTGGTTAGTCTCCACTATCACTCTTTGTCTCACTTCCATTAGTGTGTGCTAGTACTGAAAAGATCTCCTCATAATAATCCTCTCATTGACCTCCCTACCACAGAGTGTTCTGGAAATAGCAAGGTGTCTGAAGTCAAAACACATGGTGCTTAACATCAGTATGTAGAGCTGAACAAAGACTACAAACACATTCCAACGAGTATTCTCTCAAATGGAAGGATAAATTGCAGTCAGCTGTGCTCACGAAACTTTTTAGTTTGCTTTCCACAAGTATCTGGGGTTTTGTGGGTTCACACACTGAAGTAAATGAATCAAACAAGGACTATTTTATATAAAGTAAGACATTATTTCACACATCAGGCAGGCAAGCAATAGAGCTTTAGGGCAGAGATGCAATTTGACTGTAGCCTCCATAATGAGGACCTGCAGAAAACATGCAACACATTTTTCTATATTTTTGCATGATGTCTGAGAGTAAAAATGCACTGGATTAGGAGAGCAATGAATCCTGAAGGTATGTGACAAGAGGAAATGGAATTAACAATCTGTATTAGTTCCATGGATATCAGAAATATCCTCCTTTCAAAGTACTTGTTTCAGAAAATCAAAGCAGTCTAACTGCAGACAAGACATGACAGAACACTTAGACATGACCATTGTTTCATCCACCCTTCCTGTTTTTACTTTCAGCATTTTCCTACAAGCCCTTAAACTTGCCAGTTTATTGAAGTTCACCATACTGATAAACTGGGTCAGTGCCTGAAATTTGTTTTAACAATGGCATACTTCATTAATTTTTGAGACCACCTCCAGCCAAAGTGCCTAAGTATGCAAATAGAAAAGCTTTTCACAAGAAGAAGACGCAGCAAGACTCCAATCAATGTGCTATCAAGAACGCCAGAAAATTATGGTTCCTTCAATGTATCCAGTCCTTGCACAATTTGACAAGTTGCTTGAGTTGTTTTCTTTGGTTCATTACCCATTTTTGCAAGCAGAAGCAGGAGCTACAGCTTTCAAAAATACAGCTCTAAAAAACAAAACCAAAATCTTTCCTCTTAAGGTATTAATTTGATCATAATTCTCTCTGGGGAAGTTTGCAACGGAATGAAAAGTAGCACTGTATTTGTCACATGTTTTATACTGCACATGAAGAGCTTTAGACCGCAGCAGTAGACACACACACTTGATTAGGAAAGAGAACTCCTTAGTCACATTCTTACTAATGCCAATGGAACTCACATATCCCCAGGGTCTTTTGTATGGATTTGTGATTCAAGGAACCTGAACACATTTAGCAAAACAACCTTTACTTTCTTTTTATAGCAACTTTGAGTTTTCAAATTGTGAAGTCTTTTTAAACACTTCTCATAGGCATGGCAGGTACAGACAGGGTAGTGCCCACGTGCATTTCTCCTGCTGGGGGAATGGTCTTAGATGACAAATAAGACAATTGAGATCATGACACAAGAGTAGCATTCAGAGCTAAACAGAAACTTGACTTCTGAATGTTTGAGGATCTACAAATCCATACAAAGAGCAGATCAATGGTGCCTTCATACAGCTCATTGTTTTATGTTAATCAATCCACAGATGATGCAGGTCTCCCTGCCCCTTTCTTTGAGCCTCTGGATGTCACTAAACAATTTTTCATAGAAACAGAAGAAGTATGAGAAACACCAGGAATTTCTTAGATTTGTATAGCACAGTTCCATGTTTGTCAAATAAGATGCTAGTACAGTAGTCTACTGCAGTAGCTAAGACTGGAACATCCTCAGTTACACTGTATAGTTATTTAAATTACAATGCTCTGAAAACACAAAATCCCTATATTTAGGCACCTGTGAGGTGGACGGCTACCTGGGGTGCAAGACGATTTGTGTCAGTGATGTGCAAGGTGTCTACATAAAATACGAGCTAGGAAATAAAAGGTTGGCATGTAACCCTCTAGGTAGTCAACAAAGGCAGGTACATCCAAAGAGTAAACAGGAAAGACAGGAGAGATAACAGCAAAGTTAAGGACTTAAACTATATGCCCACAGTAGAAAGTCTGAACTTAGTACACCTTTACTTTACTCACAGGTTAAGCCCTGAAAGTTGAAGATAGTGTTTAAGCTACTTCTACACACATAAAATCCATAAAACAAGGAACAAAATGCAAAAATCAGCCTCCACAACACACTCCATGGAGGTGGTCATTGCTTCTCTACAGCTCAGCAGTGAAGTGAATATTAGCATGCATTCGGGGCTGCTGCCATGAACTCTCTTCTCTGACATCCATATTTCAGGTCATGTTTCAGGAGAGTAAGGCAAGATTCAGCCAAATATAAAGATTTTATAGCTACTTCCATAATTGACTTTTGAGAACAGAAATGATCTCTTAGCTCATTAAGAGGAAAAGATAAGAAAATAATTGGACAGTTTTACTTCAAGCAACTCCTTACCAACGTGCCAATATATCAGCTAGCAAAATTTCTTCTTCAAAGTTCAATTCAACATGAATTAATCCCTTTTAAATCTCCTACTGTGATCTCAGCTGCTCATTATTCATGGACCAGCTACACTGACCCTTCACAGACAGATTCAAGAGGGCACAATACTTTCCTTCATTCCACAGACTGTGAGAGCCAAAGCCCAGACCCTGAATCAAACTAGAAACTTGTAGGAGTCATAAATTTCCCCGTAGCTATTCTATGTTCATAGCTAAATGAAAACATAGCCAGTTGGACTCATACTTCACCTTTTCCTCAGCAAGTGTCATACCAAAACAATGTGACTGCCAAAGCCTTAATCTTGAATTACTTTCAGGTCTTTAAGGTAGAAAATCATGCCATGTACATTTCAAAATGGATGCACTCAGCATATTCGAAGGATAATTGTTTAGAGTTAAAAAGAATAGGAATGCATTTACGCACCTGCTTTCATGCAGTATCACTTTGCAAGGATTTTTTATTTCATGTTAGAAATTTATTTTATAAGAAGATCCAATCAGAAAATTATATCCTGTTACAGAAAATACAGCTAGCCCAAGAGCACAATTAAAGAAAAATGCATTTTTGCAAGGTCAGTTAATTTCCATAGTCTTCCAAGCATTTAATAAGTGCCTTAAGAAATAACTTGGTTTTAGAGCCAGCAGGGAAAAAAAAAAAAAAAAGGAATTGATGGAAGATTTACATTCCTTGAGATAACTATACACACCTTGCAAAACCTGCATATCCACACCACAGGATGTGAATAAGTCTTTGCCAGAATCCCTTCTGGTTTCCACTTATTTCTAAATACAACACTTAATCTGACATGATAGGGACAACAGAAAGTCATTATCTAGCTCTAAATTTCTAACAGTATATATAAACAATCAGAAGGAGGAATTTTGCAAAATGAAATTTAGGCAAGAGTTACTTGAATAAAGCAATAAATACCCAACAAGGAAGGTACTTTATTTCTGGAATGTACAGGGTTGGTGGGTTTTTCTTTACATGAGGCAGATAAACAGCATCCATTTTTAATTATATTTTGAAAAATCTTTGGAAAATAGTAATATATGGGCTGAAGCAAGATGTAAGGGAGTAATTTCATCAAGAGCTGTTGACAATATCATAACAAACCAAGGGAGAAAATCTTTTGATGGAATGATTGTCCCGCTGTTGTTTGTTAAGATTTCTACACACTAGATGCAAGAGATGTTTAAAGTTTTCAAATGTAGATTCAGACAAATTTATTAACGTTAGCTGAATGGGCATAAACAAACAAAATACAAACTCCCCATGCAGTTCTTCAGAAGATAAAAAGCAATATAAAGCCCCATTACTTCTTGTTACCTCATCACTTCATGAAGTAAAAATCTCATTCTTCACTTTGTATATGGCCAATTCCCATCCCCAAAATTGAAAAGTTAAATAAGATGCCCCAAACATAAAGAAATATATGATGGTATGTGCATTTATAGCTAAAGAAAAATCAAAGCAAAACCAGCCCCTTAAACACCCAGAGATAAGTACGATTTGCCATTCACCTTTGCAAGCTGTCAGTCAGCTGCTTCAGATTGGTGGGAGGTACTGAAATATCAAATCCCTTTACTTAACCTTGTCTCTACAGCATATTAAGAAACCAAACAGGTTTTTCTGATAATTGTTCAGAGGAGAACTATTCCCAGTAATTATTTGCCCAATGTCAAAGTCCTGATTTACTGGTAACCTCCTCTGCTGTGTACAGTCTCTCATGTTTAAGCATCTTTATTGCTAGAACTACCTGTCTTGTTTTTCCTTATGAGCAGAAGCAGCGATTTATTTTTCCAGTGTGCACCTGATTAAACTCAATCTAAAAAAAACCAGTGTACATAACTATGTTAGCAGAATGATGAGTAAATCTCTCTTCATTCTGATCACGATACTCATCCTATAAATACCCATAATGTAGCAATTCTTAAATTGAGCAATTTTATACAGTTTTGCTGGTGTGGTACAGCAAGGTTTGGAGTGGTTTTGGCTTGTGATGGATATTTGTTAGTCCACAATGTCATTTGCTTAGAATGGGAAGATGGGGCACATAGAGACTAAACCAATATTCTTATATTTAATTTGTAATTTCACTGATTTTTTTTTTAAATCATCCTTTACAATTGTAGGCTGACAGTAACAACATAGAGTTGGACCCCTTCTATCCCTGTCAGCTCATTGCAGCACTCCCTAATAACCTTCTTACCATAACAGGGTCCCAGAGCTGGCAGCCTTGCACTACCATCCAAGGAGCAGGAAGAGCATTCCAGCTATGGGATGCATCCCTGGACACATGAGCACTGCTGGAAAAACAGTGCCTCTGAAAGTGCAAAATGAGTTTAATCTGGGGGGGGCAACAGGCTTCCTCATGCACAGCCTTGTGCAAAGTATTTTTTCCCTGCAGTTTTCAAGAGGAGGCGCTGGTTTGTTGAGTTTAGCAGTAAGTTGTGACTATGGGAAGAGGTGCTAGTTCAAGGCCTAAAGAGCTTCTTAATAAAAGCTTTCCCCCTTGAATCTCTTTGAGAGCTTGATCCACCCAAATATTTTCAGATAACAAAGTAAGCCTGTTCCTGAAGCCTAATAGGATTACTTGCTTGCAGTCAGCATGGTAACAACAACCTGTCTGGCAAAGGATAAGTTAGCAGAACACAAGGGTCCTTCTTTCCTTGGTTTTGTTTGCCAGGATTGTATCTCACACCTCCTTCTTCTTTCCCAAATTTTGCTGAGTAACGACCCAGGTTACAGCTTTAGCAGAAAGTGGGAAGGGACTAGCTCCTGCATCTGCATGACCTGATTTTCAGCATCAGTAAGGAATAAAGGCTTCAGTGGTCATCCTCCCTGTGCATCTGCCCTTCAGGGTCTTGCTCATCACTGCTGCCTGGATAAAACTACTGGCTGATTTTAATAAAGCTTTGCAGAAAACATAAAGGTCAAATAATTACATTTCTTAACTCTCAAGCAAACACTCAGTCACATGAACATAGAAGCAAAGCAGAACTATTTCTGAGAGGAAATGTGCAATATGAACTAAATATATCAGACATTCATGATTCTATACATAAAATCAGATTGTTTATAAATTAGCAAAATGAAAAGCTTAATGCCGTTCAGGTGTTTTGTTATTCTGTTTTTAATAAATAAGTTTATGGAACATTTTTATTCAGGTTTGAGATTTGGAGACTTTTTATTTTTAATACCCTCTAGCCCTTTTGCCCATGAAGGCCAGGGTGCTGAGTTCAGGAAAACACAGATTTCTGAACCTAACTTATTTACAGAGGTTTAGCCATTCAAGTATTTATTTGATATTTGATATTTTTTCAGTATCTCAAATGTTCAAGAGTTTCTTGCTCTGCTTTAAAGGGCTATCTTGGAATTTACATTATTAACACTGCTTAGTTTAAGACAAATTCTGTTTGAAGGGTTTAATGCTATCTTTAATCCAGGCTTTTGCAGCAAATATAAATGCTATTCATTTGCACCTTATATTACATGACTGCTTTTCACATGGTGAGATCACAGTTGTCATTGATTCTATCATCAGAAGTTTCCAAACATGTTTCTTATTCCATATGCCAGTGGTACACAATCCTTGTTTGTCCCATAATCTCTTAAAAAGTCCCTCTGCCCTGTATTTATGATTGTGCCAGTGAGGGTAGGAGCTCACTTATGGAACTGCTACTTGAGATTTCAAAGTAATCCTTATCCAATTTTTAAGAGTATGGAGAAGGCAGGGATTTAGGAGTAAGTTATAGGCCAGATAAACTGCTCAGATTTCTGGACTGTGAAAGGGAAAACTAGCATGGAGCTGTGGGGATATAAAGCTAGGTGGAAATTTTCAAATAAAATATAGTTGACAACACACTGCTTTTTTAACAGAAGACAAAACATCTTGCAAAATGAAAATAATTATGATTTTCTCAAAAAATGGAAGAGCTTAGGAACTAATTTTTAGATTTCAGTCAATCTATACTTAGTTATATTAAAATAAGAATTAACTTTCTTGCACTGAGAAAACGGGCAATAGGACACTATACATGTTCTTTTTGTATCTCCTTTCAGATGGTTCAATTTACTTTATTTGATATTTCAAATCATTGTAGAAATTATTTAACATTGAACAAAACTACCTTTTAGTAAATTGAAGCATCTTCAATAAAATATTATAACATACAATAGTCATATGAAAAAATGCATATATAATGAAATAATAAAGGATAACTTAAAATGGAAACCAAAATTTAAAAATATAATTTCCTTTTTTTCCTAAATGAAATATATTTGAATTTCTCTTATACAAAACTAAAAAATGTCACCCAAAATTGAATGCAAAACCAGAGCCAAAATATAAAAAAATTCTTTTAAAAAGAAATTAAATATTTTGATCAAATCTCTGAAGATAAACAACCAAAAACAATAACCAATTTGTAATGCATACTAAACATTTTGATATGTTTCCCAGTACAGTGACAGATATTTCTTAGAGGCTTTGCTACCTTCTGTTTCGTAGCAAAAATGAAGATCCCAAACCCTTTAGAAAGTTGCTGTCTTTCTTCTGGATAACAGAATAATTTCCTTGGCTATTTTTAGCTCAAATTTCAGAAAAACAGCACATTAAAAGAACCTCTATCGACTGAAAAGGTGGCAGCACTAATGTATCTCACTAGGAGGTCTCCCTTTCCAGGGGATGAAAGTACTGAAATTACTATTATTGGCAGATTGACTGAAAGAGAAAAATGGTGCTCATGGATTCAAGACACTTTTGACACAGCTTGTCAATGTGGTGTGAATGACAGGTTTTAAAAAGG
Organism: Eopsaltria australis; assembly: GCA_034509425.1. NCBI lineage: Eukaryota > Metazoa > Chordata > Aves > Passeriformes > Petroicidae > Eopsaltria > Eopsaltria australis. The sequence continues at coordinate 99,864 of JAVTVJ010001220.1, read as the reverse complement.
GGACACATTTCTGCCTGTAAGCATTTTCAGCCGGAGAAAAATAATGCCTGATCTCCCTGTGGACACAAATAATCTCCTGAGTGGATTTACTCCCCTAACATATCAAAATCTATCAAAAATTTAAGAAATTCCATTCTGACTGTTTCTCATGGAATCTAGAAGATTGGGAAATGCAATGAGGTAAACACCAAGGGGTTGAAAAAAAATTTTGTGATGGGACCAAAGAAGTCGAGAATGTCAATGACAAAAATCCTCTGGCTGGTGCTCCCCAGCCCACCACGTCTAGGCACATGTGCTTGAGAAATGGTAACAGCAGACAGAGACCGTAGGGGAGGAGATTTTGGCACTTGATGAGCCTTTACTGTCTGTTAAGTGCTCTGTCAGTCCCACTACATCCTGCTGGGCACCAGGGGCAGGATCTCTCCAGGCAGCTCACTTTGCAGCCTCATCTCACAGCCAATTTAAATGGCTCTCCAAAATGATGATGATTCCATTGGGCTTGCAAGCAAGACACATTTTAAGAGAAAGTTATCCTTGCAGCTGTGTGAATTTTTAATTAACTTTAGTAATACAAAGAGTAAGTTCAGTATCTATTATTTACACTCAAAAAAACCCAACCCTGAATGAGCTGTGAAAGTGGAAAAGTGGATCCAAAACCATCGAGAAAAGAAAAAGAACCAACGCATGCCCACTGTTCTTTCAGTTCAGTTTTTTTACATTAAAAAAAATAAATACCATAAAGGATAGGCCTGTAGTTCTGCTGGAAAGAGAACAGAAAGGACTACAATCCTCTTTACCACTTACTAGGAGAACTGAGAATTAAAATTCTCATCTGCAATGTTGCAGAAAGAATTAGGATGCACGAAAGGCAACAAAAGACCAGACAGCAAGAGATTGTGGAAATATGATGGATTGCAACAGAGAGGGACACCAAGCTCAAATCCTGCATGAAAAAAAGGGTGAATGTCACCTACAAAGGTCAGAGCTCCAGACATTAGCATGGACTGGAGTCTGGAGAACTGAATTGCTGCATCGTCTCTACCCTAGACACATACAGCTAGACAAAGGGCACTACAGACAGCAGCACAGGGCCTGCAGCAAAAACCCTCCCATGCAATTCCAGCAGAGAGAGTATGCTGTCTTTACATTAGTCAAGTACTTTGTTCACTTACTTTTCAGCCCAAATTTCCTTGTTCTCTCCCACTTAACCTAAAATTCAGATAATTTTTGCGCTCTGACAGACCACATAAAATTATCAGAAATTAAAGGGCAGAGGGCACTGCAGTAGTGAGTACAGGTTATGGCAGGCTGAAAACTCTAATGTAAACTTGCCTCTTAAAATCCCCAGCACATACAATATACACTACTACTGATATCACAGCTCTTCTACAGATAATCAATGCTTACAACATCTAGCTTTCTTCCTTATAAAAAGTCCCCATTTCCATATTTAACCCCCACAAAATTTCATTTTCCAGGAAAGATACAGAATTACTGGCATAAATACAAAACAAAAAATGTCCTAAAATGGTTTCGAAGAACTAAAATTTGAGTAAGGGAGCACCTACATTATACTGGGCAACAATTAAGATTATTGTGCTAAAATGTGACAGATTGGACCAACTATGACAGAAGCAACATAGTTTTATTTCAGTATTAAATTGCTGGAAAAATGAATGATGACTACCATTTTCTGTTGCAGTAGCGCAGAAGAAAATCCTGCAAAAAGCACCACCCCCTTTTCTTGACTATATTGCTTCAGTCACTGCAAAGGCAAAGTACAGCAGTATCACAGAGGCAATTCTTCAATTGCCTTTCTACTTTTTGTGGCTTTTTCAAAAGCATGAGAACACCAGAAAGAACAGTCAGAGGACCTCTGACCTTGCTTCACTTTTTGCTAACTCACTGCCTTCATAAAGATGCTTGCTCTCTTATCCTTCATTCAAATCTCTGATTTTCAATTGGCACTTCTAACATTGCCACTGCATCTGAGAGAAATCCATGTGAATTTCATGTCGTATTCAAGTAATACCATTCTAATGTTTTGATTGTGAGACACTTAAATACAGATGATTGTTTTACGTGCGGAAGTTTAATGGGTTAAAGGTTCACTTTTAATAACCATATGAAAACTGGATGTTGGAGACAATATATACACACTGTTCAAATCCAAGTGGCCATAGGGTACTCAGTGTTCAGCAGCAGCCCTGTGTGTGGCCCTCCCCTCCCTTGGTATTACCTCCCTTTCCCTGCTGAGGCACTTGATACATGTACACACTATTGGTCTCAGATTCATTCTACAGAAATCTAGGCATCAAGTCAAAATGTCACTGTAATTAACGCTGGTGAAGAGTAAAAGCAAGAATCCCAAACCAAAGTTCAAGCTGGAAGCCAGTTCCAGTCGTCTGCAAACAGACTTGTCCATGTCTGCAAACAGACTTTTGTCCAGCTTTTGGCAGGCGCTCCCACATACAGCAAAGCGAATCTGGTTGTTACAGGTAATTACAGAAAACATCACAGGATCACTTCATATGACAAACAGGAAGACTCCATTGGATTTTCATTCACTTATTCAAGTTTTTCTTTGAAAAACTGTAAATTTACTCCTTCCTCTTCTTATTAAATATAGGTATGAGTCAGGCGTGGTTTGTCTGCAACACAGCAAAGCCTAGGAGTCTCCCAAGATTGGCAAGGCACTCAGCCCCCATTTTTTTTTTTTTGCTGTTACACTGCTATTAAAAGCATTCGGTAGAGTTGAACATGGGAAGCTGCTGGTTCAGGCCTCTGGTCATTCTCAAATCTGTCAAATGTGATGGCTTACACTTGGGAATGCTGGAGTGTGCATCCTTGGAAAATAAACAAGCTATTAAAGGGCTCTCCTGTAGATTGTGCAGCATGCAAGTCCATCTCATTATATCTTTCTTCTTTTCCACTATCAAAATATTCTGTCAGTAGAAGTCAAGATATGTATTTGTTAACAAAAAAAATTTCTGACATCTACTGATACTTGAATCTCTGTTTATTTGCCTTTTGTCTTATCATATTCTTCAGGTTAGGTTTTTCTAACAATTTTTTGGCTTTTGTTTGCTTGTTTTTTACAGTATAAAAACTTCTACCAGAATTTGCCTGAAGGAAATTTTTACTATTTTATTTATAGTTTGATTGCTGAAAGTAATTTCTTTTAAAATCTCTTACTTGAGACACTCAGAAAAGCAGAAGTCTCTTGGGAAAGAAATGAAACAAACTGAGATATAAACCAACTTGACAAATTTTTAAAAACAACTACTGAAAACAATGAAATTTATTTTTTAAAGCAACACACAATTAAGTACCTGATCCTAGCTAGCCCTTTCAAACGAATTAGAAATTCATAAGGATAATGCAAACATACATTTTAAATATGAGAGTAAAAATAAAAGCCCTTTATGTTCTAAGGAATAAATGATCCCCAAATATCCTTCCCCAAGGATTAGCGTTTTCCTAAGCCTTTCCTTAGAGAACGGAGATTGCCTTTGTTATTAAGCTGTCACATAGAGGATTTTCAGCACTTACTTCTGAGTGATTCCAAATACAAGTTTCTTGATATTATGTAACATCATTTTTCTTTATGACACGTAGGATTTAGGTGGAGATCGAAATTCTCAACCACAGATGTCTAAAACCGTGACACTTAAGCAGTTAAGGATACCATCAAATGGCCTGATTTTCTCAGCTATTGCACACCCTCCAGTCTGTTGAGAGACAATCTGCCCAAAATTATAGCAAATAATGCATCTGAGCAGGGAAAGCAGAAAGATCTCCTATTACTTCTTTATTTCTATCTGTTACTCCCAGATATGAGACAGATTAATTTGCCACTAAATTATCTGAATTAATTTCTTAGCTTCTTTTTACTTTAGAAGTTTGAAGGGGGAGGAGTTGGTTTACGCCTGGGTACTATGTCTTCATCTTTTATACAGTGATGCTTTTTATTTCTCTAAAATCAATGAACTTTACAAACACTGAAGAAAATTTAATGAGAAACTGCTAAAATGCCCTGTTTAATGCTGCTTGAAAAGATCCGTCCATTTGAAAGTTAATAATTTCTGAGTCAGGTTCTGAATGCATGGTATGTCAAACTTGATAGCTTTTCCCAAAGAAAGGTTGTGTTTGATGATTATTTTAGGGAATAAGATCTGATGAATATTCATGTTCCAAACCTAAATTCACTGGTCTACAGCTCTTTAAACTAGCCATTTGGTTTCCTCTGCCTTTTGTAATGTGTCCTAGGTACTTCGTGCAGAGACTGGATGACAACCGACAAGTAGAAACACTATATTTAATTTTCAAGACTACATCTTTTCTCTGCAATGTCATTAAAAACAGTGGAAGTCTGTGCCACGTCTTTTAAGAAGTTACTCTTCACACTGAAGTTTACTTTTTGGGACTGGGAAGAAACATCTATTGTGATTTTCAATTGCTCCCCTAACAATAAAAAAATTAACTTTTACATTGCAGCATACCGCACTATAACTGTGGTATACAGGGCCAGTAAAAAACCCCAAAATCTGAACATTCTGAAGGACTGATGAGAGAGCATATCATGGAGCTGGTGTAAAAAAAAAATTCTCTGCCTCCCAGGTGGAGAAATCCAATGTTGAAAAACTCCTCTTAAGTGAGACCAGACCATCAGTTCACCAGATTCAGATAGCATTCATCCCACTGCAGCTTGGTACCATTAAATGCAAATCAAAAGATGGCAATCACTTCTTATTTCTTATAAATCAGGCATCATTTTGCAAACTGCCACTTTCTCATGTGCTGCCATTTACGTATAATATTCTTACAGGGTATGTAGGCTTCAGTGTACAGCCTAGTAAATTCACAACATGCAGCCCTGTGAAAGATAAGCCTTTGAAATGGTGTGACATTTCAGGGTGAACTGCTGAGCCATCGTTTTCCTAGCAAGCCATATTTCATAGCCAAGATTACCTTGTGCAACTGAGAAATTGTCTCCTAAGGCCATGACATGCTACATAGTCCTATGAATCTCTCCAGAATCTACGCCCCAATGACTAATCATGTAAAGTCCTAAGTAATGAGATTTTCAGTTACTCCCCTACTGTAAGTGGGACACAGAAGTTATTAGGATTGAACATGAATCCTCAGTGAGACACAGATAAGAGCAGAATACTGTATGCAACTTCAAAAATAAATTATAACCCAAGAGGAACTTTCCATAGCTTAAAAACCTCTGCCAGTAGAAAACGGTCTTTCATTTCCCCTTGCTTACCCAGCAGTGCTGTGCTGGCTCAAGACGTTCTATTTGGAAATGACACAAACAAATAATATGGGGAGGAGAGAGAAGGAAGAAGAACAGCTGACAGTCCCATTGACATGATGGCTGCCTGGCAGTGAAGATTAGAAGCAGTGTTGATAGGCAAAGACAAAGATAAGCAGCAGAGAACAACCAAATTCTACTTCTCCCTGCCAATGCCTAATTCACCCAAACCCAAAGCTCTCTTGGTAGGCTAGTTGTGACTTCACCTCCCCCAGTGACAACCCTCCTTTGTGTACTGCAGTGGTGACCTTTTCCTGCAGGGCTCAGCAGCACTAATCCACCCTGTCAGCCATCCCAGGAGCCTCGTCTATCTTTAACCTTTGTACAAAAACCTTAGGTATTGTGGTAAGCAGAATTAGTAGCTGCTGCCAGAATCAAATCATTAAAGCCAAATGAGTTCATCGACATTGTTGTCACTACAATGAACAGCCTAATCTCAACTGCTGTAAAAAATATTGATTAAAAGAAAAGATTTTAAAGAAGCGGCTGCAGTTCTTTTCAACAAATTGCCTGCAGAAAAATGGAATCTGAAAACAGCATTCTGGAAAAGTTATCTTATTTTGATCTAGGTTGAATTATTTTACCTAACTTCATTCTCACTGTTTTCTAATCAGTTTACTGTGAATTGCTCTAATTTAATTCGATATTCAGACATTTGATGGATGAGAACTTCCTTTACCATTTCTTCTGCTACTATAGAGAATATTTTTTCATAATTCTATTAATATTTCCATTAACTTAGTGATATATTAACAGCGCAATGAATGTTAAAAATGTCTCCATTGACAACAATCACCATAAATTATGAAATACCATAATTCTCCTGTTTCTTCATTGTTTATGTGCCAAAAAGAGTTTTGAAATTGCTAAATCTCATTTGGTTTACCATTTTGTCTAGCAAAATGTTTATTACAACCTGCTCTGGGGGTTAGCATTTAATAGGTAGACCACCTACAGTGTGCACACAGTTGTATAACACCACAAAATGAGTCAAGAGATTCCTGTTCTTGATTAGTTGATGAACTCTTTCTGAGTTCTCTCAGGTCTGAGAGGCCTCTGTTATTTTATAGCAGAAATCAACTGTCAGTGAGAGGGGGTATTGAAAGCTCTATAAATTAGCTTTTTCCAAAAAATCTAAAGCAAATGCAAGGGAGCATCACTACAGAAAGCAGAAATAGGCTTGGCATTTTCTCTTTCATCACATTGTGGCTGTTTGTCAAATATTGCATGGCCTTCTTCACATGTGAGGATTATGCAAATAATACACACTTGAATTTATTGCATAAAGCACCAGGATTACTAAACAATGACTTCTTGATTCCCCGTGGGTCGTATTCCCATTATGTGGCTCCACATTTATTTTCTCAGATTAACTAATACTGGCTTCCTCCCTTCAAGGATTCACTGAGCATAATTTTAAAGTGTTTCTCTGCTTTTCCTTTCAAAATGCTAGGATTCTTTTTGTCCAGATACATCAGATTATAAAGTTACCAAGAAACATTTCTCTCTGTCACTGTTACTAAGTGCTAATTGTACCTTTATAATCAACCACTGCCTTGCAGAAAATCAATAAATACTTTATGAAAATGGACACAAACATTACTATCTGATAAAAGCCTCTTTTCTAATTCACTATTAGTGAGATTATGAAATCTATTACTTTTTATATTCCATTGTGATCTTTATATTATTGACTCCTGGCTCTAATATTATTTTGCTTTGCTTTTTTGCCTTTTATGCTCTGGTTTCTTTTCTGATAGTTCTCTCACAGATATTCCTTGCAATTTCTTGCCTTCCAGTATTTACTGCTAATTTTTATTTCAGTACTTTGTGTTACTGCATTTGAGAAAACCTATATAAAAACCCAGTCCAGTGAGAAGAGTCAATTTAATGAGATGCTCTGGGCATAACATAGAATTTTTACCATGGGAAATAGAATATTCAAGTGAGAATAGCCAAATATAATTATTTAGGAACAGTGCTGAATAGACTATACAGTGAAACAAAGGGGTTTTCCAATCCAAATCTCTAAATTTCACAGCCCCACTATCTCAGTACAAAATACCCTCAATTAATCTTTTCATGAACAGTTATATTTCATCTATTTTAGGCATGCCATTTCAAGGAGGCATTCTGCTGAAAAAGAACAATGCCCAGTATGACTGAATCATTAAGGAATAACATTAGGTGATGTTTTTGACTGAATTTGAGTAATGGCTGTAAAGCTAATTTTGTGGGGCTTGTTTAAGATGATCTTTACTAATAGTTACCACAAGATGCATTATGGTATCCACTAGAAATAATATTAAAATATTTTAGTTGAGCATGTTCCCTGCACACTGAAGCAACATGCAACTAAAATATTTGCCCCAGTATATTTATAATTTCTGTTGCATTCAGGACATGACAAGATGAGAAAACAGCCAGCATAAGCATAGAAGCATCAGTGATGACCACACGCAAAATTGAGCAAAGAAGCAGATGAAGTCAGACAGAAGTTGTTTGCCTAATCAAAAACATGAGAAGTAAGGGTGTAAAGAGCAGATCTATCACAGTTAATAGAAAGAATACATTCTTCCAGTGCAGAAATAAAGCACAGGTAATGTATGGATGCCTTTGAGGAAAAATGGGTATATGACTTCTGAAAACTCAACTCTGGAGGATTAGAAGAGCTGACAACCAGTCTACAAAACCAGCAGACTTAGTATTTCAGTTTTTAAGATAAAAATAGTTCTTTTTGTTCTATTTCCCTGATTTCAAAATAAGGAAAATACTCAGCACTGGCATGTTTGGAGTATCAGGGAATATTTGCACATGTAGGTAAAAATACTAAATATTAAATACTGGATACTTTCTAAGACTGGTGATGGCAGAGTGATAATAGAATATTTCCTTCCTTTGTAATTGTAACAAATGGAAAATATTAGCATATGCTGCTTGCTCATTTCTACTTCTGAAATATACAGTAAGAGATAATGTAAATTAGGTCTAATATACATCACTATGCTGTCAAGCAAAAATTGGTAAATAATTAGCAGATCTGAACGACACAGTCTGAGTAAATTTTTAATTATCTAGTTCATCAGACTGTAAGATCCAAAATAGCTTCTGGAACCTAATGCATCTTTGCAAAATTCTTTGGTGAATAATTTTACTCTATCTGTAATCACTTGGAGAACATATCTATAATCACTGGGATTATAGTGAGACAAGCCCTTTTCTTTCCTTGGCTCATAGTATCATCATTTATCCGGTACCTTCCTAAGACAAGCCTTATACTTTATCATTCAAGGGCTACAAACTTGTTATGCTGTGTCATTGCTAACCACTTAAAGTCACAACCTCTCAGTTTTTAACACCCATCCGTTTTCAGGGTGATATTCAAAGTCAACCAGCTTTAGGCAAAGAGCCAACACAGATGGTGACAGCATGAAGAGGCAGCACAGCTTGTGAACACCACTTCTTCCTCCACTAAGAACCTGCTCCCTCACTGCACACACACTCAGAGACACTGATTTATGGGTTTGTACCATGAGTACATGCTCACACCTCATGGGTAACCACCTGCAGGCAGGACACATATAGACAAAGATATGCTGATATAAATATAATGAGGTGATTGGTGATTTACAGTGATAGGTTTTCTGCAGAATGGAAAAGCAACACTTTGAGTTTGTTCAAATCTTGTGTGGCTTAGGGGTAGACATGGTAAAGAAAAAAGTCATGATTTTGCCCTCTGAAAAGTTGCCTACTACAAAAAGCATACCCATTTCTTCAGTCAGCCCAGGGAAAAAGGAACAGTTCATATAGATTTCCTGTACTATGACAATTTAAAAACAGTAAGTGACACAGTATTAACCCCAGAACTACAGACCTTTGCCCTCCCTGCCTGTTCAATTAGAGCTTACTATTCGGTTTGGGACTTTGATGTTTATTTTTCAAGGTAAAGCAATTAAATCCAGGCAGCTTGAAACAGAGGATACTAAATAATGATTTAATGATTTCATCAATTCTGTTATGTGTTTGCTGGAAGTATGGGCTGAAATACACCAGTAAGTTTCTGATTTTGTATTAGGTGAAACAGGAAAGATTGGTTTTTGTAAAGGCAAAAAGAGCCCACGTTGCAGTAATTTTCCTGCCTTATCCTCTGATTCTTTTATTAGATCCTCTAATTATTAAAGCCCGAAAGCACCTGCACATAATACAAAGAGTCTGGCTGAAACCCAGAGCATGTTCATCCTTTTCCAAAAATTCTACAAAACATATGCTATTTTGTCTGAGAAAGCAAAGCAGACTTTGCATTTAAATTATACAAGTGGCAACATGCATCCAAAATGGCTGATTGCTTCCACAGCTTAGTTGGAACTTATCAATGTTTCATATTAAAAATTAAATAACTCTTAGGCTTAGAACTTGAATGACACAGTCTATGACACAACAAACTTTTGATTATAAGGTAATGAGACCTCTGGCTATCTGTGTTTATAGTACCAAATATATCAGGATCATAGTCAGGGAGACAAGTCAAGCTGCTTTAGGGAATCATTGCCAAACAGCAGCCAGTCACTCAGGATCTCACCCCAGCAACCTGAAGCTCTCTCATCTCCCATAAATGACATCTTGAACTAAAGCCAAAAAAGACAAAAGAAAGAAGGGCTACTGCTTGGCTGTGCACACACACAAAAATAACAACCCCAAGCCCAAACCGAAACAAATTTTAAAAACATCAGCTAGAAACCTTGATGAAGACATAGCAGCAATACAGCACATCTCTTTTAGTCTATTAATTACTCCAGTTAGACTACTAAGCTTCAGAGGTGAGTCACTAACAAAGATGGAAGGTGGCCACATATGGCTTCACGATATAGGGCAAAAAAACTCCCAACTTAAAAGCTCCCATTACAATGAAATACTTTCCCCATTTTCTACATTAGTAGATGTAACATTCAAGTTGGAGAGCAGGCTATCAGGTGACAGATGAAATAAAAATATAGCTGCAGACAGCAAAAGCATTTAAAGTCTGTTGCAATTAATTGAGTCTCTGCCATCTTCGGAAACTTTGTCCTCCTCTCACACTCCAGACTTTCACGCTGTCATGTTTGTTACCACCCACTTTGCAAAGCTGAGATAATTCTTTGAATGTTCCACATCAGCAGCGGTATGTCAAAGACTTTTTTCCAAACTGAATACTGACAATAGCCTTTTGCAGTTTTTTTTCATTCCTGACTACTGTTCCTCTCTCCCAAAGTCCAACCAGGGTTTATCACTCAAGTTTACTGAGATTATCAGAAGAGATTAAAAAATAAGCTGGAAAAGGACAGAGCTATTGAAAATTGGTATACTGGAAAAATATATGAGACTACAAAACCAGTCTGGAAACAGAATGGCAATCATCTTCATAAATGGAACTGGACAGCAAAAGTAGGTTCTCTTATTTACTGCAGAGACAGAAAGGGACAGAAAAATAGTGAAATTTCAAAATGAAACCATCAATGAGCTACAATCTCACCATCAAAAACACTGTTTTTTGATTAAATTCAAAAGATGGGACCACTATGGAAACGCCTATAGCTAATTGCTGAGTAACTAATAGAATCATATACCTATTAAAAAGGAGAATCAGAGTCTATTTTGAATTATAGTCTATCCTAGCAAGGTGCAACTAGAGAAAAGAGCTTGGTATATTTTCCTTGAGACAAACAAACCAAACCAAGATATGTTGAGTATAAGAAAGAAACCAGCTGGAAATGTGAAGAAAAACCCCAACCCAAAGAACACAACTACTGGAGTACATGAAAGCTGGTCAAACTCAAAAGACACCCCAGGAGGTGTAATGGAATTCAATATTGCTTCAAAAGAAAAATGCAAGGAAAAAGAAATGACCAGAGTGAGTTAAAAGTTCGAAGGTTAAAAAGAACTTTCTTGTAAGAAGAAAAATGGGGAGGAAACCAATTAGTAATATGGCATCAGACCAGTCTTGCAGGCAAGTGATAACGCCGGAGAAGAAGCATTGTGAAGTAATGCTATCCAAATGGGAATACAGAAGGCTTTTATAAAAATATCAGAGGAAAAAACTAGCACCAGGAAGAAAAACCCATTAAGGAAGGGGGTCGAGCTTTAAATTAGCAGTGACTCAGAAATAACTGAGGTAGCTGCTTATTTTAAAAAATCCATCTCTAACAAGAAAAAAATAAAACACTGCCAAAAGTTAGTTCTTAAGAAATCCTTGCTTTACGAGTGACAATTTTTAAGAAGCATTTCTAAGATTTCTCTTGGAATTTACAGAAAAATAGCAGATGGAAGAGCTTTATAGAGAAACATAACATAATACTAGCTTTCAGGAAATGCATTAATGATCCTATATGTTCTTGTCCAAAAAATTATTTTTGTCTCTGCCAAAAATAAGCCATTTAACAACACAAAAATGAAAATATACTTGGAAACTGAAAAAGTATTTCCCTTGTATAACTAATGAAAAATTAAACCAATCTGAGCATTAAAGTGAATTGCGCAACTTGTTACGCACCACACATTCAATTATGTATTTTTTTCTTAAAAACTGTTGCAGCCATACATTTTTATACAGCCTCTGATATTAGGTTCATGAGATCTTACTCTGATTAGAATATGAAGCTGGCTGATTCTTAGGGCTTGTGCGAAGTCCTGATGGAACTGACACGCAGCCTTTATTACAAACTGGCAACTAAATATGTATCAAAGAACTTTGATACTGTAGCACAAAGAAAAACTACCAGTAAATTTTTTGCCACTATAGGATATTACTCTGAAGTATTATAGTGATGTCTTTCCATTCCTGACACTATAAGCAGTGATTTATCTAGACTTAATACAGTTCTTCTCATGTTTTTTATTTGAGTTTTACATATTCAGCTACTGCAGGTTAAATTCCCTATTCCATCCCAACTGCACAGAAAATATATTGATGCCTCCAGGCCACATCTGGATTTCCACAATCTGGGGATAACTGGCAGTTAATGAAATGTTTTTTATAACTAAGAGCATCACAAACGGTTCTTCAGCAATCATTTGGCTACACGTAGCAACTGGCAAGTACTGAGGCATGAATCTCGGGGAACCACACCACCTCTGCTGAGCTCTTAGGCCCCTCTGAGCTGCCAGCAGCATTGCAGGGATGCTTAGGGCTCTCTCTGCACCTGGCCAACATCCTCTGCAGCAAAAGGCCAATCATGTTTCTCCAAAAGAAGTCAAAGCATCTGTGCTAAAGCCAGACACAAAAAAAAATACTTGCTTTTTTTTTTTTTTTAGTCATCAGACATCAGACTATAAAATAATTTGAGAACATCCCAATTTAGGTTGAATGGCAATATTGCAGGACCTAATGTTGCTGGCATACTAACCAGAGCAGAAGGGCAGCCACACAGGCACGCACACCGTGCTTGTCATGCTACGAGCACTGTTGAGAACAGCAGTCTCCTCAGTACCCTTCTGATATCTTTTATGCACAGTTTCAGCAGTATCTTTAGAAGACCTTGAGGTGTTAGGAGATGTATGATAATTCTGCTCTAATACATAATTAGTAACACAGTTTGCATGTCCTTCATGATGAAGTTCCTTCCCTGCTGTCTCTCTGGGAGCTTCCTGCTTCTGGTTTAGCCCAGCCAGCAGGTCACTTTCTGACTGCCCTTTTAACATATACTCATCTTGAAAAACTGCTCAGGAAACTACTAAATCATTTTGGTGAACTGTAAAGAATATTTAGAGTGTGCTAAGAAAATCCTTTTTGGGAAGCTTTGAATGGCAAATACAGGATTGCACGTAGAGTATGCACTGGAGAGGAAGTGTAGAAGCTGTTTCATCTTTTTCATTGGGACTGAGTAGTAAAATGCATATAGCAAAAGTTAGGCTGTTTAAATATATTAGAGACCTACAATATTCTCATCAGACTGTTCCACATATTCTAACACCATAGCTGTTCAACATAATGGGCTTTATTTTCCTATCAGAAACAGAAAAAGACAGGAAAGAAGAGTACTGTTCATGTCTGAGTTTTCTTAAAGAGATATGGCTTTCTGTGACATGTATGTTAATCCACTAATTTCTCTTGAGGAAATTCTCCAGGGCCAAATGAAAAGAGAAAATAATTTGCTAAATCTACAGTTTAAGCATCCAGCTCTTGAATCTAATCATGTGCTATTCAGAAATACCTGACAACATGTTCAGCATAATTTCTACATTATGGCACGCTTCTGCATACAGTATTTTGGAAAAACATTCAGAAGTAAAATAGAAGACAATTAACTGTGGAAGATTCAGTTGCTTAAAGTTCACTCAAGTGCATTTCTGTTTGTCTAAAAGATAAATAGTAAACATGTAAAGATTTAACACTGTACTCTGAAAATCTATTTTTATTTATAGCTTTCCAACCTCCATAGTGCGAGCCACCCTGAAATTATTAGATTACTTACAATTCCCTTTTTTTTTTTTTAATCAAAAGATTCTTATTTATTTTGCCTAAACTTTCCTATTTTTCATTTTTAGATGAAACTAATTTCTTGAAAACCCAGCTTAGGTTTTCAAATAAAAATCTTATAAAACCAGGTGTGAGAGACTTAAATTGGATTAGTCTTCTTAGGATTTATCTCAGGCTTTTATCCCACCTTCTCCTTACAAAACACAACTGATATACCAGGAACAAAACCGACAAAACTGCAACTCAAACACAAGAAGATGGGTTTTCAGAAATCGGTAGCAGAAACAGGAGAATTTCCTTGCAGCTTTAAGACAGCAAATACCACATTATTCAGCTCTCCCTTGTAGCAGAGTCATGGCTAGGAAAGGAACTCTTGTCAAGGAAATAGTTATGGTTACCTCAATAAGCATTAGTCAATCCCACACCAGATTGAGGACCAAAATTACATGTGGCATTGCTGACCAGCTACCTTCAGTATTTATTGCCTTTGTGCTGACTTGGACCAAATAGCCGCAGTAAGTTCAAGAATCTGACAAAACACCACCAAGGCAGCAATCCAAAACTGATAAACTACATATCATAAATTTTCTGTGAAGTAGGCTGTTGTTACTGCCCACACTGGAAAGCTGCAGAAACTGATTCTGAGTTATTTGGGCTCACTTACCACTACTCAAAAATTGGTGGCTTGTTGGAATGACACACATACACACAACCCCAGTCATCTTAAAATTTCCAACATTTCCAATCCAATAGATGCATTTCAAAAGAAAATATGTGGATAATTTTATTGAAAATGGCTTTTTAGGGAAAGTTGCTGAAAATCTAGTTAGGGTATTAAGTTTCAAAATTTATTTGGTAGGCTCTAAATAATCTTTGTCAACATATATTATTTTTAATACACAGAAAATTACTTTTCCTATATTCTTTTGCATTGAATTTATCCACTTGATATTAATCCATTTCTCAAGAGTATGGCTGGTATCATAAGTTTAAATAATTAGAAAGAAAAAAAGAAAGAAAGAAAGAGGTAGAAAAGAAGGGATCATAAATTTCTTTCTGTACTGAACAAAGGGAAAAGACTTGTAAAATAGAGCAAATTCAGTTATTTACTATGCATCAAAAGATTTGGGTGATAAGTGGCACACTGAGTCAACTCTTTTCATGAAGGGGAATGATTTTAACTCAGAGGAAAAAGAATAATTCTTCAGCCTTAAAAAACCATGCTGATTTCTCTTTGATATACATGCTGATACTTTGATGTGTAGAGAAAGACTCCATTTTAGGAAAATCATTCTAAAAACCCTTGAAAGAGAACTCTTTCCACTAAGGAACTATCCCTGGGTGACAGGCTGTCACATCACCACAATGCTCTACTAGAATTTATTTTATTTAAAATTAAAAGAAAAATACATCAATTTTTTTTTAAGTCTTCAAAACAGTCTTCAAAACATGTTTTATCTTAATATAACCCAAAAGCTAGATGTCTAGCAATGTTCCTAGTACAGCCGACACAGATAAGGGTTTCCAGATGGTGGTTCATGAAGATTATACACCTTTGTTGATTTCTGGCTTCTCAGAAAGAATTACATGTCCTCCAGTCACCCCAGATGCACACCACTTATTAAATTTTGTCTACTTTAGTATTTAAATCAGTAAATAAATATCTTCGAGAAAGATCAAGGCTTGCTTTTTAAAAACGAAGTACCTTTCTTCTTCATATCTTGTTCCTAAAATTCACAATGTTATTAAAATTGTGTGTGCATTTCTAGTTTGAATCAAAAAAACCTCAGTTTTTAGGTCGTGGCTATCAGTATGAATCTGTACACTGATAAACTCTCAGAAGATATGCAATACATAACTTGGTGTTTTCTAACTCTGGAGTTTCTTTTCCAGAAACTGGTTGAAATCCTATCCATTTGAAAGACCCCAGTTTCCTTTTTAAAACAGTATACCTAGTGTCTGATCAAAAATTGTTGGGTATTTAAGCATAAAAGACGCTGGCTTATATCAATAAGATTTGCTTCAACATAAAACACTTTGAGGATTGACAAACACCTGTTCTAAAAGTTATTGTACTTCCCAGGGCAATGCAATTATTTTCAACACTGCACATGCATTTAAACTGCAGCAAAGTAATTTCTGCTTTTGTGAATTTAAATTCACAGCAGTTGATAGGGTTAGAAGCCATTTTACATTCTATTTTGCATCATGAAGCATACTAGAGCATAATGCATTCAAAAGGAATAAAAGGGAAAGTTTAGCACATCAGAAATCAAAGCTAATGCACATAGGTAAGAGATTAAAAGTTTATTTATTAAGGTAAATTTAATTAGGTAAATCTGGTTTGAAAATCTCCTTCAAATAATGTATTTTAGATTATTTTACATTATTCAGTCTGCTAAGCAGGTTTGAATTATAAGTATAATGTGTCCTTTTGCAAAAAAACTTCTGTAGAATTCATTGAGGGTTCCACTCTTTAAATTTACACATCTGATCCTGCTTAAATTGCTATGACAATCTTTTGTTTACAAAGGAAATCTTTGAAGACTTAATATTTTAACAATTAGATACAG
Source organism: Eopsaltria australis (assembly GCA_034509425.1). Lineage (NCBI taxonomy): Eukaryota > Metazoa > Chordata > Aves > Passeriformes > Petroicidae > Eopsaltria > Eopsaltria australis. Next base: position 83,519 of record JAVTVJ010001220.1, on the reverse strand, counting down.
ATGAGATTAGGGCTGTAACTTCAAAAGAAAACAAACTTCTAGCATATTGCTGCACCAAACATTTCCCTGTGTGGAACTGAGGGTGTCACAAGGGGCTCAGGAGGGGCAAGAAGCCTCCACAACAGTACTTGGAGAACAGATTGATGAGGAAGGCTTGTCTTTTCCTCTTCCCATCAAAAGAAGACTCAGAGATGACATAGTTAAGATTTATACGTAAAATGTTGATACAAGTAAATGGAGGGACTTTTTTTTCCCAAAAGGAAAGGTTACCACATGTTGTGCTCCACAGCAGGCAGCCTGCAGCACAGTATTCTATGCACTGGCTGGCAGGTTTTCAGCCACGTGGTATTCTTCCCAGCTTTCCCTTCATGCTCTCTCCCTTTGAACACAGTCTTTAGCCAGCCTACAGCGTTCAAAGTCTATTTCTCTGTCAAGGAAAATAAAAGGCTTCCATGTTTTTTAACCTGTGCAGCTTTAGATACATCCTTCTTTTATTTAATCATAGATAACCCATGACCAGTTTTCATCTGGATTCCAGCTATCTTTAACCACTAATGATAAAGTAACCTTGCAGTGCAATTTCAATTCCAAAATATATTGAACATTGCTGCTTTCCTGGAGGCTCAGGACAGAGTAGCACTGTTTTGTTCCAAGACCATCACATTGCAAAGGAAGGAGTTAAAACCTTCCAATTTTCCTCTTGTGCACTGTAGAGCAGCCCTACAACCTGAGCAGTGAAATGCGCTGGCACTTTAGATGTTTAGTTTAACTTAAATTTATTCTTCCTTTCACTTACCTATTTTCACTTGTCAACTATGAGAAAGTGCAGGTGTACAAAACAACTGTTCATTTATAACATCTCATGAGTATAAAAAGTGCATCATGGTGAGGCCCTCCATTTTTACCTATTTTTCATTATTCTAGAGGTCTGCTGAAGTTGCTAAATTCTTATTTTATTTAAAGTAAACTTATACCTAATAAATCCAAGGCAAAGGATTTTTAGTATTACAAATTAATTGTTTTCTTTGAAAGGGTTAATTGGAATGTTCTTATAATTCATATATTTAGTTTGACAAGCATGCAACTACCTCAGTCTGGAATGCAACTATTATAAAAGCAACCCTCAAAAAAATTACTTAACCAAGAAAGAAGTATCTTTGAGGCAATTTAGAACAAAAGACAGCTTAGCAATCATGAGCTGCTTTATCTTCAATAATAAATCATCAAAATCTGTATTTTTATATCCATATTTATGAGGCTTCTGTCTAAAATACCACGTGCTTGTTAATGTTAGAACTGCAATATTAATTGCAGCTATTTTATTACAAATCTCAATATGATTTTTAAAAATTAGCCATGCAGGAGAATAAAATGACAATACTTGTTTCCTCCAGCCATCAAACGAAACAAGACATCTTAAAGAAATTAATTTGTTTCTTGACTTCAGGACTCCAGTAGGTATCACACAGGAGATTCAAGTTCTTGAATTTTATATTTGAGCCTCAGGTATTTTGGTTAATGACTTAAATCTTGTTACCCATGTTTTGTTCTAACACAAAGAGGCAATACAGTAGTCTTTGCTGCTAACACTGAAATACAGTGATGGACCAAAACATTTCTGCTGCTGAAACTGGAAGCTGAGTCTTGGAAAGCTTTTATTAAATACATTGATACTCTCTTCAGAAGTAGATTGCAATCAAAATAAGCTGTCTACATTTTGCCTGAAGTGAAGTATTAGAAATCTGTTAATATAAGATAAAGTCCTATCTCAATTAAAATAATTTTAAAGTATTAAACCAAATTTTGAAATATGCAGAAATGCAAACTGACTGCATGTCATTAATACCTAGCTCCACACCATCCACTTTTAAAAAGTACATTTACGAGAATAGTATATGTGTCATCTGTAAAGAGCCAGCCTCTGGTTCAATGAACCTACAGCAAACTATATGCTCAGCTCATTTATCATCACATGAGGATGTAATTTGCTTGTATTCCTGCAAAAGTTTAAAAACTTATTTCTATTAATTTATTTTTAATCTAAACTGAAACTAGGTGTCTTTCTTTCTCGCACTTAATAAAAATTTTAAAAAGAAAAAACTTGATTTGTCTTTTGCAGCCTGGTCATATTTTAAGGTAAACATCCGCCATTCACATTTGCCCTTTCTGACTGTGATTTTCTTATGTAAGCTGGGTGCAAAAGAATGTGTCTGCACACATGATGTTGCAGAATCATGACATGCTAACAGTGCAGTTTGTTTATGTCACTGATATTAATAGAGTATCTGAACCTAAAACCACACAGTTGGTAAATATTTCCATGTTTTGGTCTGAGGTTCTATGGGCAATTACAATAGATGTTAAAAGCAAGTAAGGAAGAGTGAACTTCACAAAATTAGATCAAAGTCCAGTTGCTTTGCTTATTTTATGTTGTCCAAATCCTGACTTTTGAAAGCATGACCAGAAACAAATCACACTAATTCAAGTAATATTCTTTCTAAATAAATAATTCTGTACAAAAATCATATGACTGAAAAATTTATTTCTCATTATGCTTTTGAAAATAAAGAATTCATCCTCAAAGAACTCTGAATATTTAACAACGTAATGAGCCAAAACACCAGGAGTGCTTCTTTTGACATAATTATTCTGCCCTTCATGCATGGATACACACATATTTATGCTTTAGGTACTTAAATTTAGCACCCATACTTTGCAGAAACAATAAAAGCTGAGATACACATTGAAATAGATACTTCTAACTAGTAACTGTCTTGATAGTCTAGCAGATGCCAAGATGAGGAAAGATTTACACTACAGACTATAAAAATGCAGGATCATATGAGAATAATAAAAAAGTAAATGGTGGGGAGTGTTAACAGCAACAGCTGTGAAAAGAAATTAGGGAAGATTAAAAGTATAGAAGAGAACAATAACAGTAAAAACACTTCAAAATTTAAATTGCTTCAAAAGAGAGATGCTATAATTACGGCTTCTGTAGGTATTTGAATAGTAACTGCAAAAACAGTAAAGTATAGACATTTAAAATATTTCCAATATCCTAATACTGTAAAATCACAACCAAGAAAATTATAGATCACACAACTACATGAACCATGCTGACTTTGAGGCCTCCAATGACTTTTTTAGACTGTGAACAGAGTAATAGTCACAGGCATACTGAGTAGTGAAGGCAGATGCAAAGATTTTGGAAGCCTCCCTACAGACTGACGTTTTACAGCAAAACTCAGTTTTGCCCATGAAAGTCTTAAACAGCAAGAAAGTATATCTGTTCCTATGTTTTATTATCTATTATTTCATATTTGTGGGATGTATATTTGTATTTATTGCCCCAGACACAGGTACCCAGTGTTGGAGAGACCTGAAATGTTGGCAGACAAAGGAAAGGGTAGAGGGTTGAATGAATGCATGCCGTGAATAGTCCAGTACTGTGGCATATGTAGTAGTGTTATCCATAGTAAATCTTGCACTGCAACCAGAAGCAGCAAACTTAACAGGTAATAGTTGCAACCTGGCAGAACAATGGTCACATCAATACCAAACTGCAGACATATAGCAGAAAGCACAGTATTAGGACAGTGATGAAACACACACTACACAAAATTATCTGGATAGAAAGGCAAAATGTAAAGTATGCCCCTCCATTTAGCAATATCCCAATACGGTAAACTCCAAATGAGAGCAGAAATTTGAATGTGCTTCTTGAACTGTACAGTATGAGAACAGGTATTGTATTCTATTTGGATTTTAAGTTACTGTTCATGATATGTCAGCCTTTTTTAGTACAACCAACCCTATGAAACAGAGCTTCCAGTTCAATGCCTATGTGAACTCTGGAAAAGTTCCTTTTTCAAAAGCACAGTATTCCAACTCAAGGCTCAGCTGCTCAGACAAACACCAGAAGAAGACTTACAGTCCTTCATGCAGGAAGTTAGTTAATAAACTACAGGGAAAGTCTGGACTTATTAAATTATAATTAATAATGTATTATGGTGATTATGGTTTAGCTGAGAACAAACAGGCCAGCCTGAGCTAGTCTGAGATAACTGCTAAATCTTCTGCACATGTGACAGATGGTGGAAGTGTTTGAGAGACTCCTTATGCATTAGAACTCTGTATTACAGGGGCTGAGATTCAATGCAACAGCAAAGTAGCTGAAGCAGGTCATGATAGAAGCACACTAAGCAGCATAAACTTAAAAACTTTGAGCTTCATCCAAAGAAAAGGTGCAAAAGAAAGAACACTGCATTCAAGGGATGTGAGAGGAAAGTGGCTGTACAACCTATGTTGACTGTTAACTGATGAAGGTGAAGAAAACTGTGGGTTATGATACACTGTACTAAATTCTGCAGGTATAGGGATGGAAGGACAATGTTTGAATTCAGTGGAGCTATATTCCCTTCTAATAGGGCTTACTTTAAACTTCCCTAACAGTTTTCATGAACATCACAGGGTAGTTTGGAAACCTTACAACTTACTTTGCAATAAACCTTATTCTTTTGAAGGACATAATTCATTTTGTGTGCTTGCATCTAAACTCTTTTGGCTCATCTTACTTTGAAAAATGCATTGAACTCCAAGAATGTTCCTCAAATACTCCCTCTAGAAGTCCCAGGAGGCAAATGTTAGAGTGCAGAGGAAGTAGACAGGACAATAAATGAAATGTAATATCATACCACTGAGCACTCTTAGCCATATCCCATGTTACACTTGATGCAGAAAATCCATCTTCCCCTCTGATTAATTTCTTATGGTAACTGAAGCAAGGTAAATTGACAGGAATAGGCATTTCTTAAAAAAAAATAAAGAGTCCAAATGTAAAAAATAAACTAAAAAGATGAATGAAACAACTGTTGATATCTGATGCCACAGATGTCCCTTCAGTCTTTACAATTCCTTCCCTAGAACAAGCAAGTTTGCTGTAGTACTTTCTGCACCAATGTGCCTTATAGAGCAGTATGCAAGCAACACTTAAGCCCTGGTTTATGTTGACTCTGTGAATTTAACTTTTTTATGAAATTGATCAAAGAGCAATTTAATGTTTAATTATCAGGATGAGCTCTCTCTCAGTCTACATTTCCACATGGAGATCTTTCAATCCTTTGCTTTTTGGCAAGATGTGGAGACACAGGTGCTATCTGAACCAATTTAGAGTGTCATCAAACTGGGTACCCACTTGTCTTTTTACATTAGCCATGAAATGAGAAACAGTCTGAAAGTATACATTTCTCAGAAATGGCATTACCCTTAGAGATATCAGCCCACATCTCTAAAGAATATTGTACTGCCAGCTCACAAAGAGAAAAAGTTTTAAAATATAAGCAGAAGCTACAACTTAAGTTGTCAGAGAAAACCCAGATTGACTTTTCATGAGCATGGGATTGCTGTTAGCAAAAGTTGCTGCCTCTAGCAATGGACAAAATATCAAAACTTCTCTCCTGCTTGCTAATGTAAATCAGACATTTGCAGCATATAATTTATTTTCTGCCTGAAAAGAGATGCCAGCAGAGTCCTTTACAACAGAAAGGCAAGGGCAGATCATGCCAATTATGAAAAAGGTTTATATTAATGATACCACAGAAAAAATGCATATGTCCTTCACATATCTACAGGGATGTCAGTGAAGACAATAATCCCCTTTCACAGAAGTTCATCATACTAGTAGCAAGGCATACCTTGAAGCTGTGACACAAACCCTATTATTTTTTGTTCAGAGTAGACAAAAAAAAAGCTGTAAAAGGCAATGTGATGTTAGATGAAATCTTAGGTACCCACACTGTTGTGAAGGACCAAAACTTACCCTGCCAAAGTCTCAGCAATCTCTGTTATATTTTCTCCTGATTTCACATCGTAAATGTGGCATACATTGTTGAAAATCATCATAAATAATTTTTTTCTACCTACCACAGGTTTTATTGCAACCAATTTTGGTAAGCATGTGTTTTGTTATCCTCAGAACTCATAAAAATATTTACACTTAACACTTCCTGAAAAACTTCTTTTTCAAGGAATAACATACACTTATATGCAAAAAAACCTCCACCCTATGTCCATGAAGAAGATTAAGTTTGTAAAAATAAAGTATTGAAAGGTCAAGGAATGCCAGAATTGTCTGAATAAATATCTCATGCCTGTGCATTATGACAAACCTTTTAATTAAATATTGACATGTATGTTCCATGAAACCTCATTTAGCAGGTTCAGAAGAATACAGGAATCCAGCTTTCTTTTTTTGCGTAAAGGAAAGAAGCAATTACTTAAAGTAAGTTCTATTTCATGTTCAAGTTTCTATTTCATGTAGATGATAGACTCTTTTCAAGATATATATGTAGCTGCACACTGTACAGAACAGAAACATCTACATTAACACAAATAAGCAGCCAGTGTTTGAGTGGCATCTAGAGCTTGAGGAATATTAAGAAAAAGTAAAAAATCCCTTATTTTGGACCTATTTTCTTTTTTTATTTCTTCCCCCGGGGAAATCTGCGTGGTTTGAAAGCTGGGTGTTAATATTGCATGGTGGGAAAAGCTCTAATAACTTCACTCCCAGGGGAAAAAAGAGAGAGACATACAAAAACGTGGGTACTAGCGACATTCTCTAATTGCATGACTGCCAGCCTCTAAATTTTCCACCCTCACTCTCACTTTCAGTGTAAGGTTCCTGTTCTCACATACAAAGATCCACAAAAGTCCCTCCTGCCCACATCTCATTTCACATTTTCTCCTTCTGTTACTGCCTGAGTTCTATCCAAATTATTTTCTTAAACGCCTACTATACACTTTCTCTGGTCTTTGCATCACGTCAATGCTTGCATTCAAAGAACCTGGCCGTGTTCGTTTGAATTTCTATCTAAAATAGGCTTTTTCTGCAAGGTCAGAAATGCTCTGATATCAGCTAAAGCAACCTTCTTTTTTAAGTAACTGATTTCCTATATGAAAATTATGTTCTTTATCCTGATGCATTGCTTGTACTGTTTGACCAATACAGACTATTCCTGACTTACGTCACAGGCATATTTTCATCACAAAATGTGAAAAGTAAAAATTATATTATATGTGGGTAAATATCCTAGAACTGTTTCAACTAATTTGCTGATTTTATGAGACCAGAACCAGTCCATGAACCTTTTCTCCCTTTGAGATTAAATACAGGTTTTTTTCCTAAAAGAAACTTGATTTTAAAAAGAAGGCACTCAAATCAACCTCATAAAATTTTAGACTGCCAAATTTCACAGCTGTTCCTTATCTCTGTGATGGTCTGACCAAAACCTCAGAGCTGACAGTTCCAAGTTCTGCAAAAGCTGGGTTATGCATTTTTATTTCTCAGATGTGGATACAAGCCACCAATATGAATCTACTTTAAGCTCAAGGAAAAGAAACAGACATACTAATGGGAGCATGTTTCTATGCTCACACCCATATATAAGGGCAGGATGGAGTTGTTTCTTTTTTCACACTGCACAGACAACGGGATAGAACCCCAGTTCTCATGTCTCACTACTTGCTGGTACTGCCTTCTTCTGATACTTGCAAAGGGCAAAACAGGTGGACAAGACTACAGTTCTAGCTCCAGCCAAACCTAAATGTGTGTTTTGAACCATGTCACCAGGCACACACAAGCTGTCTGCTGCCTGGAGACCATGTGAATTTTCCCTTTGCTCACCAATTGATAAGGCAACCTGTAAAAATCATGTCCCATTTCAGAAGTTCAAGATTGCAAATAAGGTCTCAACTTCTTAATATTTTCTCTTATGTCTTCAACAAAAATTTCTTCCTGAGTCTCCTTCCCATGTGAGAAATTTGCTTCTTTTCCCCACTCATTGTGGTGCATGCTATTTTGGGTGCTCAAAAACCTTGCAGCCCCAGCAGCTTGCTTTCTCTTCCTATTTCTTATGTGATATTTTAGCAAGTATGAAGGAAATACTTTAGCAAGTATGAAGCAAAATATTTATAAAGCTCAGATGGGTTTTTACTTAGCAAAGCAGTGTTACCTGTCAGCATCCACAGTCACGTCATGAACCCCTCTCTGGATGACGTCTCGAGAGGCAGTGAGGTCTGGTATTCGGTTCAGACTTCTTGTATATAGGTTGAGTCCTCCATCTGTCATGTACCTGAAAATAAATTTGTGGTCAATCAGTGGGAAATGCAGCCATCTGGCAACGTGTTTCACTCTAAAGTTAATGGCCTGTGAAATTCAAATGTTTAAGGTACAGGTTGCCTTATTATACTGTTGTCTTATATTAAATATTCCCACATCATGAGCCCACCAGAGGGAGAGTGGGTGTCTGCCTGTTTTCTGGGATCATTTGCCTTTTTTTGTGATGGCTTACATGCCAACCTCTTTTACTAAAGTATTTTTAGACTGAGGCCCAAAAGTATCTTCAAAAGCACATTTTAAATACAGTGTTTTTGCCAAAAAGTAGCACCAGGTCCAAGAAACATCATCCCAAAAAAAAGAAGAAAAAAGAAAATAAAAAAAATTAGTAGCACATATCCAAATGGGAACAGAAATTAGGAACCCAAATTCTGGAAAAGTCTCTATTGGGCTGTTGAGATGCAATTATTCAGGTATGAAAGAGATATCCACTGAAGACCTTACAATGATATTTAAGAATATTTTTCTATGTGTGTTCCTTTTACTTGATTCTCACCACTTCACATTATATTGAACGTCCAATGAGTGAACCAATGAGTATAGTGCTGTTTACTCACTAGAGAACCATTAAAAGTTTGTGAATTAAAAGTACCAGCAATAATTTCTGGAATGTCTACCTACAGTTTGGTTATCTCTCTGAAAGGTCTTGGCGCTTACAATGGAGCACCATCCCAAGCTTGTCTTACTCTCAGGACCTGTCCATTTTGTTCCCAAAGGACCATTCGTTACACTGTCTTCCATCTTAGGCTCTTGCTCTTTACGTTTCCCCTTCGTATTTTTTGATAACTTTAATGTACCAACAAAGTTAGCATAAATTTATCTGTGAAGGACCATGCACATGTATGGCACTGAACATAGACCCATACATATTCAGAAAAAAAAATTCTGTACCTCATTAAGCCTACTCAAAATAAAATACAGGCTTACTGAAATAGGTGCAGTCCCAATGCTAGGCTGATGGTTAAAGTGATCTCCTGGAGTTTACTCATGATTCAGCCTTTAACACAAGCTCTCCTTGAGCCATGAAATGGTGCCACACAAACCCACCTTTCAGAAGAAGCATGTGTCCAAGCACACAAACATTTAACTTCAATAACTACACAGAATCCCAGGCACAAACCAAGGCACACACACTGCTGCTACTCCAGCTGTTCTGTTGGCCTTCTCCTTGTGGTTCCTTCTGGGAGCAGATTTAATTGAAAGTGACTGTGACAGTCTGGGAGCACCTGCCTCTGCTTCCATCCACGTGGTTTGGGGTGGGTGAACAGGTGCAGGCCTTGAGAGCAAAGCTGCAGTAGTGGAGCCTTGTGTGGTAGTTCCAGTTTGAGAAGGCATGGTGTTCTGGGTGGCAATATGGATGAAGGAAACCTCAAGTGCATTAAAATACAAAGAGTTCCTTTAATTATTTTTAACAAAACTCTGCCACATTTAATGAGTGGTTAAGATTTGGCCTGCACTTTGGTAAAGGATTTCTGAAACCCTGGTATCTGGACTTTGGAGAAGGTAACTTCAGATTTCTTTTCACAGGAAAATTAACAGTCACGCTTGCATACTATATTTACCTTTTTATTAAAGACAAAGTTCAGACTTTTTTGACAGATTATTTAGCTAGCCTTGAATTATCCAGTAGATTCCACTCCTGTAGAACTGCATACTAAATTTAGCTGTGGCTTGAATGTAATCTAGACTATATGCATTTTTTTCCTGTATATGTAAGGAGAGACTTAACAAGTGCAATAGGCCTTCCTCGCACTAATTTCTAATTACTGCTGCATTCTTTTCCCCAAGTGTTTAAAGTAATTAAACTGATAATGGAAGAGGCATAGAGGAGATAAGACTTTACATGCCTCAGTGAATCCTGAAATTTCAGAGCTTATCAACTTGTTTTAACATTTACTGCACCTAAAAATGTTAACTGAGCACAGAGCAATGTACTATCTATTGAGTTATCCTTACTACAGATGCAAAGAAAAGTCACATAAGATGACCATATTCATCCTTTAATGTGATAAGCTAATTAATACAACTCATGAGGCACTGCAAAGGATTCCCTTTTTTTTTCCTATTTTGAATAAAACCACACATCTGTCAAAGGCACCATTAATATTCCCCTTATGATAAGAGGTCCTCAGACATTAAAGTATCATATTTTCCATATATATTTTCTCTTTTCTAGCACTTATATAAATATGACATCCTACTTGACAGTCATTAATGTGGTGTTGTAGACAATGCTGTCAGCAGCACTCCATTCACAGATCACTGAGAAAGCAGACCATGAAGATACAGGAATATGCTTTCTTTAAAATGATGCTTTTTCTAGAGATCTATCTTGGTATGGTGCTTGAGACGAGACTCTACTCTGGAGAGAGCTTTGATCACAGATGTAGATTTGCCTTTAGGAATGTATCATACTCAGTTTCATCACCCACTATTCTCTAATCATAGCTATACTTCAAACTAAGAGATTAGATTGACAGCAAGAATTCTAAATTTATACAGTGAAGCAGTGTGGTGTGACATGATCAGGTACCCTACGGAACTTCTACTCAACACAGCATTACATCAGTCAGCAAGCAGCCTTGAGCTGCCAACAGCAGCACTGAGTAGTAATTTGAGTAAAACTGTAATATGACTGTTCTTTTTTAATGATGTTCTAGGAGTTCTAACATACACAGGACTAAAGCGACTTGTGTTCCTAGACTGATTTAAGAATTTTGAATTTGACACATAGGGAATGCAGTACCTCAAAGTCAATCAAATGATTAAGCAACCAAAAAAAATTGTGATTCTTTCTCCTGGATATACTAAGAGAGTAACTGGTCTACTTTTTTATGAGAAGATATTGCTGTGCTCAAGTGATATGCACAGTTGAAAACCTGCAATAAAGGCCCATTACAGTGACTATGCTAGACAATATCTGAAGTGGAAACAGAGAAAAGTCAGTGCTGTAAACAATTCCTTTTCATCAGCTGCATCCAATGCCATACCTACCATCTTGAACAAAACATAAAAGTACCAAAAGAAGACTCATCCCAAGCAAAGCCATGTAAAATGACGGTTCCAGATAACCAAGAAATTCCTCTAAGTAATATTGGAATTCAAAGTTTACAGCAAAGTCTTTTTGATGTCAAAGAAAAACAGAATTTGAAAGCAGCCAAGAGTATCACTGGCAAATTAGAGGCTTGGTTTTTTATATGTATATATATTTAAATATTGTAAATAGAATTCAACTTCTACTTGTGTGCCAAAATTTTGTAGAAAAATCCCTTCACACCTACCTATAATGCATTAGTTCAAATAGGGAAAAAGTGCTGCTTACCCACTGTTGATGTCATCAGTCCTCAGGCTTTTCCCAAGAATGTCTCCATCACTCATATAGCCACCGACATCAGCTTCAGAGGATATGTCCAAATCAGCACTTCCCTTCTCACTCATGTCAATCTGTGAGATATTTCCAAGGCGAGAAACAGCAGCCCGGCGGAGCGGGGTGGTGTACATGAACCGAGAAGGGTCTGTGTGTATGAAGCGACTCGCACTGCTGCGAGGATACCCAGCACCCAAGGACGGAGCATCTCCCGCCTGCAGCCGAGGACTGGCCTGCCCCAGCCTCCAAGTCACAGGGGTTGATCGGCTGGATAAGCTTGGGATGCTTCTCCCATTCACCTCAGTTGTCACAGTGCTGTCAAAAGTTGTCTCCAATGTGCTGCCAAACAGAATGGAGAAGTCAATGCTTTCTATGTTCTTGGGAAATCAAGAAAAGTGGAGGCTGAAGAAAAGCATATTTGTTTTTAAAAGTTCTCTGTGTGTGTATGTGCTTCCACCACACACCATGTGCCTGTATATGACCTCAGTACTGAGGCCACTCCTGTTTAATATCTTTATGAATGACCTGGATGAGGGGATTGAGTGCCCCCTCAGTCACTTTGCAGATGCCTGAAAGCTGGGCAAGAGTATTGCCCTGCTGGAGGGCAGGAAGGCTCTGCAGAGGGATCTGGACAGGCTGGATCCATGGGCCAAGGCCAACTGGATGAGGTTCAACAAGGTGAAGTGCTGGGTTCTACCCTTGGGTCACAACAACCCCATACAGTGCAGGCTGGGGACAGAGTGGCTGGACACTGCCCAAGGGATAAAGGCGCTGAGGGTGCTGGTGGCTGAACATGAGCCAGCGTGTGCCCAGGTGGCCAAGAAGGCCAATGGCATCCTACCCTGTGTCAACAATAGTGTGGCCAGCAGGATCAGGGAAATTGTTATTCCCCTGTACTGGGCACTGGTGAGGCCACACCTCAAATCCTGCATCCAGTTCTGGGCTCCTCAGTACAAGACACTGAAGTGCTGGAGAGTGTCCAGAGAAGGGGAGTGGAGCTGGTGAAGAGTCTAGGGCACAAGTCTGATGAGTAGCTGAGGGAGTGGGGGTTGTTTGACCTTGAGAAAAGGAGACCCTATCTCTCTACAGCAACTTGAAAGGAGGTTGTAGTCAGATGGGGGTTGGCCTCTTCCCCTAGATAATAAGTGATAGGACAAGAGGAAATGGCCTCAAGTTGAGACAGGGGAGGTTTAGATTAGATATGAGGAAAAGTTTCTTCATGGATAGGGTCATCAAGCTCTGGAACAGGCTGTCCAGACAAGTGGTGGAGTCACCATTACTGAAAGTATCTAAAAGACTTGTAGATGTGGCACTTCAGGACAGGGCTTATTGGTGGACTTGGCAGTGTTGGGTCAATAGTTGGACTTGGTGATCTTATAGGTCTTTTCCAACCTAAACAATTTTATGATTCTGTGATTCTATAACCTCTACTTGTGAGAATTGTGCCAAACACCCAGAATCTTAATCAAGATTAGAACAAGAGAATACTGACCTTAGAGGCTCTGCTAATCTGTGTGTGTGAGTGAAGGTGCTGTGGGAAAACTATTTTGGTGGAAAATCCAATGTATGAGTGTGTGACTTAGTGTGATTTAAAACAATCACATGCATGGAATGCTTGAGACAGTTTTGTGTTTTACAAAATTAGCAGAGATTCTGGGAATCAATCAGAAGGTGATGGTTTATCTGTAAGAAAATTAAAAGTGAGCTCGTGTGGGAAGAAAATGAAGGGAGAGGAAAAAAACAGCCCCTGGAGAGCTCAAAACTATAAAACTACACCAGCGTGTTTTCTCCCCATCGCCAATGTATTTATTTTTTACATTTAGATTTTTCCTTGCACTTGATCTTATCCCCAACATCTACTTATTAAATTACCTAAAATAAATTTTATCAGCTTCTAAGTAAATGTGTGTGAAACAATAACTATCTTTGTGAATGATTGTATAAGACACTTTGACAGTATAGTATACTAAAGTCAAATGGAAGTTGCTAAGGCAGTTTAGTGTCATAGCTAATTTCCTCTTGCAAGTCTCTCATTCATCCAGCACCTAGTAACACTCTCCCAAGGTCCATATTTTTAGCAGTCTACACAAAACCAGTATACCTGTGACTTATCTGGGTGCCTCTAAGGCTGGACATGGTTTCTTCCAAATTCTGTCTCAGGTCTGCTATGTTCTTGACAGTTCTCATTCTTCTTGTTTCAGGGTCTTCCCCTGGAAGAAAACAGTAAAACCAGCATACACTTTAGCACGTGAGTTCATAAGGTTGAATAAAGCGCACACATATATCCACAGCTGAGAATGCACACATATGACTGCAAATAGGGCTGTCCCTTTAATCTTTTAAAAAATAGAACCTCATCCTTTCATTAATAAAGCACATATATGCTTATAAATAACATGGAATGTAAAAAAACCCACCAAAGTATCCCTGTTAAGGCTGAAATCCATTAATGAAACTCTGATTTTACAGTGTTGGAACTTTTATCCTCTGTAATCAAGGCATGATGCAGCCCCAGACCATTTGATACATTACAAAGTCCCTTTTTAGTCTTTGACATTTTACATAACTTAGGAAAAAAAGCCACAGCAAATCTGTGTCTGAAGAGAACTGGGATGACTCTTAGAACAACTCTTCAGTATTCACTTAACACCCAGGCTATTTCAAAATACTCCTTAAGTAAGGCACTTAATAAAGCATCTTTCTTGGACTGTAATGCTTTTACTGAAGAGGGACATTATTCCGCATGAGATAAAATAAAATATGCTTCTTGGGATACAAATCTGAAGATGCTAAGCATATGCATATTTATACAATTACATGTTTCAACAGCCTTCAGGATCCATTGTGAAAAGCTAGTCTTATATCTCAGATAATGAAGCTTTCAGAACTTCACCTGGAACATCCTGAACAATGTTTACTTCATACAATTAAAAATAAATTTTAAAAAGGAGAGAAGTTGCATAAGATACATTACAGAAGAGAAACATAATAAGCCTCAAAAAGCCTCCAGTAGTCATACACAAAGAAATGGAAATGCAGGTTTTCTAGAAAATTCATAGATCTACAAAGTTTAATTCATTTTACTTTTGAACAATAAGAGAATTTCAAAAGAAATTCTGCAACAAAAATCTCTGATTTGTTCAAAGCTAGTGTTTTACTTCTGATTGTTGCCTGTAAGAAGGCTGGCAAGAAGCATCAGTATTAGAGTAACATGTAAAATGCTGAACTTGAAGTGCAAGTAAGTCCTTTGTGACTCTGTCAATTACAAATTCCACATCATATCTCACAGACCTTTTGCAGTCAGGTCCTATTGCCCAAACACTCTGCAGGTTATTAAGAAAAATCTCAACTCCTGACATTACATAGAAATAAATTATATCATATATACTGCATATAAGCATTAATTCTTCCTCAATAGGCAAATGATGCATTGTACTAGCCAACATACCCTGCAGTTGTGGCTTAATGTCAAGATAGCTTTCACAGCAATGCCAGTTTTGAGATTTTCCCATCTATTCTGCCCTGGTTATGTCTTCTGTCCTCTTTGCTGCAGCCAAACAGTCCTTCGGAAAATTATCTTTGCCTATTTCATAACTCATAAGAAATTCTTCAGTGCTTTAATGATGCTAATGTCTATAAACATCTGTTTCAGCACCATGGAACTGACAGCGGGATCAACACCAGGGCAGGGTGGAAACAAGGTGGGGACACAGGCCCGGCACTGCTGACAAACTCTCTCTTCTCAAGCCACACCCCAGGACCATGTCTATTTATAAAATAACTACCTGTGTATATTTTCACACGTGGTGCCTTGCAGGATGCAAATGTTCAGACACTGAAATGACAACTGTTCCTGTGTTTCAAGCTAGATGTGTTCCATAAAGCACTGGCAATCAATGTACCCATGGATCCCACCAATCCTTTGCAGAAGTTTCTGCACCACCCTGGAGATTCCTGCAGGCCAAAAGGGCTCATGCCCAGGCTAAGCTAAAGACATTTACATTCTGTTAGACTGAGACTGCTTTTTAAAGCACAGAGGGCTTCCAGGCACACTGTCCATGCCTGCCTCCAGGCAGTTGTCTGTGCTGCACTCAGTTTCTCACTGTCACTGCTCTTTGCCTGCCCCGCTCTGCCAAATGCATTCAAACTGACTTCCAGAAGCATGTTATATTCCTGCCATAATACCCATATAGGGAAGATCCAGGAAATGTTACCTGCCCTGCCTTGAACCAGAGGTGAAACAGTAGCTTGTTGGTATAAGAAAATCTCCTGTTTACACAGAAGGACGAATCCTGGGGTCTGTGCAGGCAAAGCAATACTTTACCTTTATATTTATTTGAGGAGCTGAATACAATTCATATTTTACAGTGACCTTGCCCATTTCCTTCCTTGTTTATCCTTGTCAGTTGTCCTTTGCTGTATGTTAACACTGCAAATTCTTGCAGCAAAAATGACAACAACTGTCTTTTTTAATATGTGTTGCACAGTATATGGCATAACAAAGCCTTGAGGTACAATTGCAATACATTAAATAAAAAGGTACATATATGGCAAGCTGCCAAAATATATTTTCACAGTGAAGAATATTTCACTTTCAGACAAATTATACCATAAAATGGGTGTTATTCTATCCTGCAGAGGTGAAAAGTTTAAGACCCGATCTCTTTTGATCTCTCAGTGACATAGAGAACAATTTCAAAACATTTCCACCAGTTTCTAAAAAAACAATTTAAAACTGAAGTTTTATTATATTAAAATACCACATAGTACTATATAAAAAATCTCCCACTAACTGTTAGAGTGGTTTAAAAGTAATTGTTTTTTTCTTTCCATTATTCTCTAAAGGCCATATCACTGGTATCCTGCTGTACCATGGATGAACAAGTCAGAAAGTATAAATAGTTGAACATGACAGTGAAGAAATTTTCTGCACTGAGTACAAGATCCTACCTTTTCATGACAGCACTGACTCCCCATCCACATCAAGCCTCCTTCTGCATAGAGGACCATAGGGATGGTGAATATGTTTATTTTTCTGAAAACCAGCTATACCAAACTTGCTAGTGGAGACACTATGGTGCTTATTGCACCAGGATTGGGTTCAAAGGATCCCAGACTCCTCTGGGTACCTTGTTTCTTATAAAATTGCACACCGCCATCACAGAGTTTGGCCATATTTGCATGACCTAACATATCAGAAATGCTTCCTGTCCTGTTATCTCAAGTAATTCTGGTTTGTACATTAAAAAAAGCCATCCTGTTTCACACATGGGAAGACTGGGATAAGACTAAAACCAGGGAAACCTGAAACTTTCTGTCAAAATTCTGTTCCTTTTAAAAGAAAGGCCATTTGCTCCAATCATTTGTAGCTTCATCATTTATGTTAAACATGAATATTCCAAAAGATTGTCCCCAAATTTTTGCCTATAAACAGTGAACCATTATTCCCTCAGTAAATTTCTGGAAAACACATTAATTTCTTTCACTGTCTGAGATACATTCACAGGATATCAAAATAGACATTTTACAGAAACCACTAGATACCTAAGTCAGACTTTTACATTCACAATTCTGAAGCTTACCCATAATTTCACATTCAATAATACTGTTTATAATAATTTCGGTTCTTCTGCACATGTAATCACAGCCCAAAGCAAATGGGAGAATAACAATTCCATCAAGTGTCAGATTTGCATAAAAGGATTTACAAATAATAAACGTCTTCCCAGAGAATTGTCCACTATTAGATATTAACTCAATTCGGAAAGGAAAGTACCAGTTTTACTCTGGAAGTGGGGAAACTGAGGCTTACAAGAGAACAGGGATTTGTCAGTGACAAACAGCTGAAGAGGAGCAGAGGCAGGTTAGAGCTCAGTTTCCTGTGCTAGCAAGCCTCTGATCTCTAGCAGAAGCCCTTTTAACCTACTGGTACAGTCTAATAATAAAAGGTATGCATACAAAGAGATTTCTTGCTTCTTTCTTGTTTTGAGATGACAGAATTTTACACTACATACACAGCAAAAATTTTGTCCTTAATGTTTAAACACAATCAGGGCTAACATCCCTACCAGCAAGAAGCTCCAGGCTGGACACGTGGCATATAACCTTCAAAAAGCAAGCAGCTACTTCAACCATTTGACAGGCTGAAGAACAAAGCTTTGGAATCGAACACTTTGAGCACTCTTATAAAGGGCTCAGAGATGAAAAGTAATGCCAGTAACACAGAAGCCTTTGAAGCACCCATGGCTGTGGACTTCAAATACTCACTGGCATGCACAGATATAACAAAACTGGCTATTTAAGCTAAACTGAAATCCTGGCACTCACAATTCCACATGTTGGGGTACAATTATCTGCAGGGGGGCTAGAGAAGGGGGAGGAAATACTGAAGAGACAATCTGTAGGAAGGCCAAGACATGTTTTGTCACACCCTGGATTCAAGATATCAATTTCAAATTAATGAGAAAAAATATCATTAAAATAAAATTATTTAACACTTAAATATTTCACCTTGTTTTTCAAAAGGTAAGCAAACTATGTTCAGTTATTCACAGGCTGTTGCTGCCCCTGCACCGATCAAAAGCAATTTAGACATTTGTCTTCACTTCATACAATCTTAAGAGATCATAGTAAGCAAACAAAGAAGAAATGGCTAAACCATATTTTTGCATACTACTGCAAATAAACCCAATTCTGTCCTGGGAAATCACTGTCAAGATCAAAAATCTGCTCCGTGCAGATATGTGCTAACACTTGGGACTCCTCCTGCCCTTCCTGATGTCAAGTCAAAGTTAACTTACCTAAAATATCAGTATAAAGGACCTGTTCTAGGTCACCCAGCATTGTTATTATGACATCTTCATCCAGATGTGCAGTCCCTTCACGCAAGCACCCTTCCTCCTCCTCCTCTGCCCAGTTCCTGCTGGGGAAATGGGATGTGCAAGATGCATTTTCATCATCGGATTTTTTGCTCTCCTCATTGTCAATCTGAAAGCCTTCACCTGTACATTGGTCTCCCAACCTCCTGGATGTCCTGCTTCCAGCAGGTGGTATCCCCTGAAATGCTTGGGGTGTGGTGAGGCTGGAGTGGCAGAGAGAGTGCACTGACTGCGAGAATGCCTTGGACAGGGAGCCTCTGCACCCAGCTTCTGCATCCCGCCGTTGGTAACTCTGGCTGGACTTGGAGGCGTTTCCAAACCAGTTCTCCCTGTACGAGTATCGCCTCTTCTCCCCTTCACTGATGAGCGTGAGATTGGTTAGAGACTTTTGCTTCTGGAGACGAACACACCCTCTTCTAACCTCCGTGCCTTTAAACACTGACAGTTCAGCAGATCGCTGCATCTTCCCGGCTGGGGCTTCACCTCAGTTAGATTATTTCATATTTCTGAGATGGACAGCAGCTCAATTCCCCTGGAAGGTCCAGGCAGTCCTCCCGGAATCGCCGCACGCTGCACACCCCAGGCAGCACATACTTGCACTGGCAGTGAAAGCACAGCTCACACATGCAGTATTGTAAGGGACTAGACAGGCACAGTCATCTTTGAAATTACACTGCTGTCTCTGCTTAGCCACTTCTCGTCCGTCACATTAATCTACAGTACTTACAGTCATTTTCACTTAGATTTCTCTCAAGCAGAAGAGAGTTGATCAAACACTCTGCTCCAGCACAGAAGTAATCCCAAAAGCCAACTGTGTTTTCCCCTCTCCATCCAATCACCAGTCTCATCGGAGCGGTGGGCCCGCATCTCTTTCTACAGCTGCTGCCTTCTGAAATCCAAAGTAGGCACAAGAACTGTCTCGGGCTTTTCCCTCCCTCTCACCAGCTCATGACTGATCCTAGTGCACAGCTCTTCACTTTAGATGGGCTGACACAGAACTGCAAGTACAGCCTCCACGTCAGAGCTCAATAAAGAGCCAAAATTAACCACTGAAGCACAAGCCTCCTTACATTTTAGTATTCAACCTGCATTCCCAGATATATGACTCTTCTCTGCTACTGCAGTGAATGCTGCTGGCTGCCATGGCAGCAAACATCCTGGAGAATTAAACCAGAGACACAGAAGCCTCTGCCCAGTTTACAGTTCCACAGGTTTCAAGACGCAGCTTCACCTGAATGGGATGCTACAGTAACAGATCTAACTCATGGTCAAATCCCATTTTTCTTCCCGAAAGGTAAGGATGAAAAACTATTTTTTCCATATCACTGTTACTCCCTATGCAGAAAGCTAAAAGCAGACTTGCAAAAGGACCTTCAGTCTTACAATTTCTGCTATAAATAAAAAAAAATATAATTTAAGATCATAAGATATGGAACACAACAGTATTTGTCTGGTAAGATGATTCATAAAAGGAAATATTTTCTTTCTTTTTAGCTACCTGCTTGCACCTCTGTGCGATGCAGAGACTAGTATAGAATTAAAAAGCTGAAAAAAAATCATTGTTTCACAATATTCTGAAGAAAACCTATTAATGGAGAAGCAATTTTTTATAAAGCAAATTGGTATTGTGTCTGAACTAAGTTCAGCAATTTTGAATGCTATTTTAAAGTTCATTATCTAGAGAGAAAAAAGACTTATGTTTAAATGTATGCCTTTTCTCACAAAGAAAAAGATATTAGTCCCAGAAATGATGAACAAAGAAATAGCTGAACCTAATTATAATTTTTTTAGATACAAACTTTTTATCTAGGGGAAATTAATTTCACAAAACATTATGTAGAAATCTACAAATAATAAAATTGCTGTATAAAAATAAACTGCTTTTGTCAGTGTGAAAATATGCTCATCTCAAGTCTCTACCTGAGAAACCTTGACAGGCAAATAACCTTTAAAAATGCCACCCTAAGAATTACAAGCTGTTCACAGATTTCTTGTATGAATAAACAGATGTTAACAGAAGCCTGAGTGTGTATTTATTGCTTTTCATTGTCTCAGTTTACAGTTTTTGAAGATACACAGGGGAAAATTCTTGAAAATATTAAAGAAAAGGTACATTTCTTCCTAGATAATTCTCAGAAACACAGAATAACCTAGAAAAAAACCAGTAGTTTAAAGTAATTGTGGTTTTCCATAAAAACACTGACGAATTCCTAGAAAGTCATGTTCCACATCAAGAGGAGGTACCACTCCCATCCCCACCCAGCCCACACAGTCAAAGAGGAGACAAGAGGAATGGTCTGTCTGCCTGAGTACAAAACTGTCCCAAATATTAAACACCTGTCACTTTTTCAGCATGGAAACAAAAGATAAGAGTGCTGTCTTTACTCCGAGGGTCTGCCAGATGCAGTGACATATGGGTGCTTGGAAGGGTTTCATGAACATGCTGGTGCCTGCCTGCAGCAGAGCCCAGTGTGGTGTGGGTGCCAATGGTGTCTCAGAGCTGCTGTGGTGCTGCTGCTGCTGTCCTAGAGCTCCAGCACTGCCCACACCCTCCTGTGCTGGTGTTCACTGACAGTGGCATGTGGCTGTCCCAGCCTGTCCAACATACCTGATTCACCTGTGGTTGTTAGAAAGACCTCACAGGGAGGTACTGACAATAGACAATTTGAAAAATGAAGGGCAATCTCACCCTTTTTGCATTAAATGATTTTTACATCCTAAATTTATACTCAAATTGGTACAGTATTCTCAACTGCCATGTTTCAAATTAACTGGAAGAACAGTGATTTTTAGCTCCTTTGGTCAAAACACAGTGCTAATAATGCCAAGGTCGTGGATCCAATCCCTGTATGGGCCATTCACTTAAGTGCTCGATGTTCCTTCTGGGTGCCTTCCAACTCAGGCTATTCTGTGATTCTCTGATTTGGCCCTCTGATGCCAAAATTCTCTTGGTGGTTGTCTTGGAATCTAGACAACAGGCTCTTTTTCTATCATAAGGAGCAAGTCTGAATCTGTCCCTGATACTCCAAATTCACGAATGGTAACTTCCCCACCTGCCCTTTCATGCCCCGGCATCTGCAGGCAGTGACTTGTCTCCATGGTCAGCTGTAGGCAGATGTGGACCTGCTCACTTGGTCGACAGCCCATTGCGATCATCCTCAGACACAGCAGATACCTATTTATCTCAGACCAAGTGCTCAGTAGAAACAACACTGAATTTATCCTTGCAGTTTATCACATCTCTCTGCAGGGTGTCATTTGACAAAACATGAAATTGCAATGCAGAAAATTCTTAGGTTTATTTCTTGAAAAACAACTTTCTAAAGCTCAGCTCTCCATTTTAAAATGTTGAGATAGAGCAACAAAAAAATACATCTTTCTAAGCTAAGAAGAAAGTACAGGAGACTAGAGGAGAGCAAATGTCATGACAGCATTATTCCCCAGCTACCTTGCAATTCAGTGTGTTTTCCACCCACCAAGCAGGAATATGTTTACATCAAAAACAGCTTAGGGAACTTCCTCAAGCCATCACAGTCAGTGTAACAAACTACTTTATTTTTACTGTCTCTTTCATAAAAGGAATTATAAAAATTATTTTAAGAACTGATAATCTTTGGGCAAATTTTGCTGTCAGATAAAACTTTCTTTGAAGTCTCAGTGAGCAGTTTAGAACCCTACAAATGAATTATGTAAAAGATCTCGAAATGCATAAGATTATGAATCTCTTCAGCTAAGCTTACTTGAAAAAAATTGTAAAGTATTCCTGTATGTCTTAATTAGTTATATCTTTCAAAGAGCAAAAAATTAAGCACAATAAACATAAAATATAAAAATTTGAATGTTTTTATGCTAATCCTGTCATTGAGATAGGCCTATAACTTTTCGAAGTACTGTTTCATTTCTGATTCATCCATTGGATTTTTAATAATTAGTCAATATTTATAAATTCATGAATAATTAATCAAACACTTTGCATTTGCCAGCACTTGTTAAAGCCAAATTCTATCACTGATTTAATAAAACAATACTTTTCAGTTTACTGACATGCAGTTTACAATGGATTATTAACTAATTAACTTACTGACATCCTTCTCCAATAAAATTGCTGCAGAAGGTGATAAATGTCACAGCTACTTTAAGAAAAGTCTGAACAACTTCTTCCCAGCCATACCATGAATAACAACAACCAAACTGGATTATTTTATTAGCCTTTGTTTTCATCCTCATTTTATAATCCTGTCTATAAAGGTGTATTCCAGTTCTGCAGAAACTGAGTGGATAGATACTGAGTAGTCTTGTTGAGGTAAAGGGTACATAAGGCACAGGCAAGAAATTGTGTTCATACTTGAATGCAGAACTGTTCCTTATTTAGGTGTCCCAGACTTCTGTCTGGGATAGAGGTCTGCATCCAACTTCTGTCTATATTATGGAGAAGTCTTGAACCAGATATGCTTAAAACATTAGTTTAGGTTCAATTGGCTGATACTGCTCGAAAGTGAATTAGAAGTTCTGATATGATCAGCTTGGCTGGTTATGGGAGCAGTGATCTTCAGTCAAGAAGCAATAACAAACAGGAATGTGTAAACATTCAGAAAGTAGAGAAACAGTTTATACAACAATATTGGCTAAGATATTATAGTTGTGAGCATGTCCACCTTAGCTCTAAATATTTGGAACTTTAAAAATAACAATGATTAATGAAGCAGAAACACAATACAGGTGGGACAGCACTTTATGAACACACTCCTCCAAGCTGTTTAGTGTTTTCCACAGATCTTTACTGTTTTACATTATCCTTACTGATCCTTACTGTTTACAAACATATTGTGCTAGGGTGGCAGCTACCAAGTTTCACAAAATGATCAAGATAATATAAAGATGATGCCTACCCATAGCAACAGTTGACAATTTCAGGAAAAAGGTAGTATCACAATGAAAGAAACTGGATTAATCACTTAACACCCTGAAAATAAGTGATCAGACCATGGAAATTAACATTGACTATCTCTTTGCTACTACTGTTGCAATCCCTTGATCATACCAGTATAAAGATGCTCTTAGTGAAAGAATTGACTTGTCCTTTCTCATGGCTAATCCATCGTGGAATACTCCTCTGAGCAACTATCACACAAGCTTTTACCCATGTAGGTCCAATAACAATCACCAATGACTTGGTGATAGTTCATCCACGCAGACACATAATTATTCAGCACATATAGTACTTGATCAGTTTATTCCTTATGCTGCTAACAGTTAAATACAAGTGACACACCTCTGTTTCCCTATGCACACAGCAAATCACTGACCACATTTCCCCAGTGGTTATGCTTTACATCCTCTTATGCCAATCAATGGCTAATGTCAGAGTCTAAATAATCAGATTAGGAAAATCTCTGATGTCTAGTTTTCTTTCAGTATTTTTATTCTTTTTGATGCTATTCCATTTCTGCTTAGAACAGTAAAAGGCCATCAGACGCAGTATTCTGTTTGATCATTTCAGCAGGTATTGAATTGTTTGGGGTATTTCTAGCATCTCTCTGGATGATTCCTTGAAGCATCTTTTGATTTGTAAGAGTCTGAATTAAACTCTTTATATATATTAGACCAAGGAGTCCAATTTCTGAAGTAATTAAAAATAATTTTATCCTTTAACAGGTATAGATCACCTCCAAGGAACATTACACCATGATTCAGAGTGATACATCTGTCACAGAAGCTGGCTGTGCAAATAAAGGATGTTAAAACTTCCAAAGGGACTGAGACAAGTCAGGACAAAACCTTTTTCAGGTATGAGTCAGCTAAATGTCAAGACAGTCCCCATAAAGCTTGGGCATCTGATTTCCCTTCTGGTGGAGACATAATTTTAGACTGATGTGCCAAATTAGTGTTCTTCTCCTGTGTGAGAAGAACCACATGACTCATTACAAATTCATTTAAATGTTAAAAAATTGGAGTAAAAGGGCAAAACTATAGGTAAAATCAGTGGGATAGGATGTAACCTTTTATTTTTGTAAAACTGTAAGAGTAAGGATGCTAATGAAAAACAAAACAAATCAACAATAAAAACAAACCCTAAACCCCTCACGTAACAGCTCTTGCAAAGAGTCCCTTTGGAACAATTTGTACTCAACCCTGCAGTGGAATTTAGTCCTGATGAGAAAGTAAGCTGTGGCACACTTTGCTTTTTGCATCCATAGGCAAAGTCATGGCCAGATCCAATGCTGGTATAACTCAGCATGATTCTGTTGACTTCAAAGGAATTATTTCAATATGACTAAAATATCCCATCCTTTCACCTTTGTAACCCAGTAAGGACTTTAATCCATGTTTACAAGGACACAACCTTTAGCAGCTTAGCTCTAGCAGCAGCTTGGAGGTCAGGTACAATAGTAAGGACTTGTTTTGTGAATACAGATTCATTTATAAAAGCAAGATGTATCCTATGTAATATGTCTTCTGTAATATGTCTCAGTACTGATGTTAGGATGTTTAATTTGATGTTATTAAACAAGAGTGTTAAACATTCTGAAGTCAACTTTCCACTGCTCCTCTTGGAACATTCAGTGTGATTAAATGAAATAACAATTACATGAAACCCTAGCTTGTGAAAGCCCAGTCTCTGCACAATGATGAAGAGGGTGTTGGAACAGAAAGAACCAGTTCAAATAGAAAACTGTGGATTTGAAGCACTAAATATGCATGACCTAAATTTTCTGTGCATTTAATACTGCTCATGATTAGAGGTCAGAAGTACTATTTCAACTCATCACAAAGCTCCTGGTAAGAAACAGATATAAATAAAGAAGTTCACAGTCTTCTCCAGACTTACTGTTACTCACCAGATATCTCCTCTAGGCACTGTTTGGCAGTCTTACTAAATGACAAATCCATTTTAGTAGGACTGGTACAGGAGTCAGCAGGTGGTAAAGAGGTACTGTCATTTTCTGAGAGAGTTCTGAAATCAAGCAAGAAGATTGATTATTATTACCTATCATTCATGTATTCATGGAAAAAAGTGCCACTTGCAGCTCCATCTAGAATCATATCACTATAAGGTGAAAATACCATTTTTGTCACATTCTTATTATGCTACTTTAAGTCCAGCTACACAAATGTACAAGCAACTAGGGTTTCACTCTTGCTCTCTCTCTCTCTGCAGGAACAACTTGTAGTTAATGCTGTGAAATTTGAAGCTATTTTTTTCCTCACTTATTTTTTTTGCAGGGTTTGTCAACCAGATCTAGTCAGAATCCATTTATATTGGTTAAGTCATATCTCTGCACATACATAAAGGAAATAAAAACTTGTAATTGATTAAATATTAAGTGAGAAAGGCCATGTGGGAAAAAGCTTATGTAAGGCTGGATGGAAATTTGGCCCAGATATTTAAATCTGTATGCAGCTTCTTTTGATAATGCCCCTTATATAGCTCTGGGGAATAGGATAATACAAGTTTTTCAATTAACTTTCTAACAAATAGCTCATATTTTCTTTGAGGGTACATTTCTGTGAATATCAACAATAAATTATAATGAGAACCCTTCATTGAACACAGTTACTTTCTGTTATATGAAGAAAATAGCAAGAAATACATGAGCACATAGATATAATAAAAAATATCTCAGCCACCTATTGCCTCTTCTTAAAGAACAGCTGGAGAATGAAGTTAACCTGGAACTGATGAACTGTGATGTCACCAAATAGCTACATGTACCACTACGTATACAGTAAAAGAACACATCTAAAGACAGAATAGCCACTTTTTGAAATAAAATTTTAAAAGACCTTCACTTAGAGCTTAAGTTCTTCCAGCTTTCCTGACATGAATAGCAGTCACTCTCCTGATTTATTAGAAGACTAATGAAATCTTTATATCCTAATTTTAAAATGTGACACTCATACTTCAATTTACAAAATTCACCATAAAATGCTTCCAATGACCAACTAAACTGAAAACAGAAACATTTACTGTGTGATGAATCTGTATTTTATAAATAAAACTCATAAAAATAGTGACTTATCTCTCAAAATATTTTATAGCAACTTATTTTATGAAATAAATTTCCAGTTAATATTTTCTTTAATGTTACTTCCTGAAAGGATTTGTTCAGTAATTCATGACAATAGATGAGGGAACAGATATCTGCACAAAGAGCAGTAAAAGTACTGACATGGTGAAATTCATTGATTAGAGTCATTCAACTCAAAAACAGAAATGTAAATTATGCCTGATCAGATGCATTGTCCTTCTTATCAATTTCTGTACTTTTGAGATTCTAGAAACGGAAAACTTCTCTATAAAAAATTATTTTTGGTTCTTGTCTGTCACACACTTCTGGAAACACAAGCTCAGCACATCTTGCAAGGTTAACTCTGTCCTGTCAACCTTGAACGTTGACAAATTTGATGCTTGAGCAAAAAGTCTCTTAAGAAAAAAAGAGCTCACTCTATCATTCTGCAGTGGATACACTCTGAAATTCCACAGTCCCACCTGCTTTCCCAAAGGACTTTAAATCATGAAAATTTTAATTGTCTGAGAAAACAACAGAAATCTCATGGACAACTATGGATTTCGCAGCAGCATAAGTTCTGTCTACTTGAGAAAACTGGTACAGGCAGACTAGAAAGCACCAGCCCTCAGGCAGCTGTGAAGGAGATACCCCAAGGAGGAAACAGGGAACAGGTCTTTCACAAATAACTCTGTTTCCACAAAGTCTCCTGGGGATTGCTGGCTGCCAGCACTTCCACATCAATCCTTCCTTTTCATGCATGATGGCCAAGGCCCTGATTTTCTCTGGAGTCAAGCTTGGCCCAGATGCAATGAGAATGGTGAAAGTCTAGACTAGGGGTGAAAGATTTCCAAGTAAAATCATGTAGGATTTTGGGGCTCTTGGGGTACATACTGGGTACCTAAAACTTCATGTTGCATTGCTGTGGGCTTGTTGTGGGCTGTGATACATTGGACCAAGAACATAAATGCCTCTTCTAATTTTTAAAAAATGGAAAATGAAAGTTTGTCTTCTATACTTCTGACTTTAATGTCTTTCTGTGGGACATATTAATCCTATGAATGACTCAAGTGATCTCTGCAGGACTGCAGCACAGATTAAGCTCGAAGCAAGTAAACGGCAAATTAAGTGATCTTCTCATTAACCTTGCACACTGGCCTTAATGAATGATCCTCTATCCTCTACCTATTCATAGCCCACTGCCTTAAAAATAATTAAATTCTTGCATCTCTCTTGATATCAAGGAAAGGAAAAAGAATTTCAGTTTAGTCAAAGACAGCCCAGTGATACTTCCTTCAGTGCTATGCATCTACAGTGCGGGTTAATTTAGGCAATCCTCATGAAAACAGGACAATCTATTTCTATTTTAATCATGGCAATCAGAGAACGTATTTATCACCAACCCACTGAGTTACATGCTACCTATTTGTAAGAACATCAAACTCACTTAATGAGACAAATTCTTCTTTCAGTCAGACCCACACAAGCTCATTCATTCTGATTAAAATGAGCCTGTACAGGGTAATGAAAAACAGAATTCGAAACACTACCTTAATAAGTGGTCTCTTACACAGTCAGTCATTTCCTGTCTCTAGCGAAATAGCCAACCTTAGATAAACACAGATAACATCAAAGATTTGTTTGCCTTTTAGCTGACATTCCAAAAGATATCAGATGAATATGATGGCGTTTTTCCAACAGCTCTCTGAGATGCAGCTGTCTTGAATGTGTATCACTGTCAGTGTAACAGACTGGCAGGACCACGTCTGCAATATGAGCAGTTTGATCACCCATGTTCAAGAATTGTGAGTTAAATTGGGAACAGATGCAAGGAAGGGCTACTAGGATGCTCATGATTTCAGAAGAAACCTTTCTGAAATTAAGAAAAACAACAAAAAACCACCAAAACCAGAAAGAGTTGATATGGTTCAGCCTCACAAAAGAGAAGGAAGGGGATGGGATTATTCCCTCACATATTTAAAAAGAGCAATTAAAGAGAGGGAAAACACCTTTTTAAGTTGAAGGAGAATATCAACAAAGTAATAAATGGATGCAATCTAATCATGTAGGATGTAAACAATTTCTAAAAATGTTATGAGTGAGTTTCTGCAGGAACCTTCCCATTGTAGTAGTGGGGATTAACCAGTTTAAATTTAGTTTGTTTATGAAAGGGTTAGTAGGGCTGCCAGTTACAGAAGCCTGAACAGAATATTTCTTTTAGTCTTTTATCCTGTATTTTACTGATTATTTAGTCAAAGGAATAAGGCCACACTGTTTGTATGGCAATTTAAAAGAATAACTTCAGACCATAAAAAGAAAACAGATGATTTATCAAGCTAATGTTTTAACTCAGCATTAGTCAAATGTGTGTTTATAATGACTTCTTCACTTATTCTTCTTCCAATCTCCTAAAATAACACCCCTACAATGGAAACTTTTCTTGCACAATTACTTGAAAATCAATCAGGGAAAAATGGGAGGATTTGTCTAAAGATCATGTATTTGTTACAAGTAAAACTGATGAATGGCAATGTTTAGCACTACCTACGCTTGCAAAACTTTGGCAGTTACTGTCACTTTATTTTCACAGCATCAGTGTAAATAACACAAATAAATAAAGCACTGCAGTATGACTTCAGGTCCTCACTTCCACTGCAGAAAGTGTGTTTAGCAGCATAATCTGTTATTAACAAACACAATTAACTGATAGAATGTTTTTTACTGTAAACTTAGTTTCAACTCCACAATCAGTCACACAGAAGTAGCTTCTGGCCATTACAACTGGACATCAATATGGCTTCAAGAAACCCTGCACATGTTATGATTGCAGGATTCTTGAAGAGCAGTATATCTCTGCAAGACTGCAATTCAGACACTGCTGAAACTTCTTCCAGATGTTGCTATCATCAAAATAAAATTATAGCTGAAAAATGGAAATTTAAGCAATACACAACATAGAAGTGCAGCTGAGGATGATGAGTGGTCAGCTAATTCTCTGCAGCAATTTCTATACTTTCAGCATTTCAGGCAGTAAGCAATTCCTGAGCACCACAGGCCCTGGGATTTGAGAGCTTCAGATTCTGTATTTCAGCCACAGGAAAGAGACTTACTAAGCTCCTACAGTGGTTACTGTGTTGTGATGTTCTCCTACTGAAATTCAGTAGGATTTCTTTTTTTTTTTGTTCTCATTAATGTACCTTTTTTTTGTTGTAATTAATGTATCTTTTTCCTCCTCATCTGCACTACTTTCCCTCATGAACAAAAATGTAAACTAAAAATATATGTGACCCTGATACAGCAGTGCAACTTAACAGATAAAGCCCTTTGAAATCAACTAACAGTCTTTGTGGATACAACAGTCTGACTGTAGAATCAGGCTGACAATTAGTAAGGGATTCTATTATAAAAGCAGACAGCAGCTTCTTCATGGAAAATGGGATACACAAGAATTTGTTAAAAATCCTGTCACTGCAAATTAAAGACCTGATGTACCTCGAAGGCACAGAAGTGTAAGATTTGTAATGGTAAGATTAATAAGGTAAAATTATTGATGACATAGATGAAAATTAAATTAGAGAAAATAATTTTCATATTGATTAGGAGCCCTCAGCTTGGAGCTTTTGTTTAGCAGATGCCTGTTTAGAACAGAAAACAAAACAAACAGAAACCTCAATGTCACTTACAAACTACCTTATAAAAAGAAGTAATTGAGGAAATGCATGTTATGGTTTGGCCCTCGTTCACGGATACTCAAGTTTCATAGACTCACAGAATCACAGAATCGCCTGGGTTGTAAATCATGACTAGGGACACCTTTCACTAGAGTGTATTGGTTAAAGCCCATCCAACCTGGTCTTGAAGATTTCCAGGGTATCTACAACATATCTGAACAGCATCTTATTTTTCATTTAAAACGACATGAATTTCTAATGGGGAATCCTACTGTATCTCTCTCATGAACCTTTCTGGCAAATAAATTACATCTACTTCAGTCTTATATCAGTTGGACCCTGCAGTCAGCTTCAGAGGG
Organism: Eopsaltria australis; assembly: GCA_034509425.1. Lineage (NCBI taxonomy): Eukaryota > Metazoa > Chordata > Aves > Passeriformes > Petroicidae > Eopsaltria > Eopsaltria australis. The sequence goes on along the minus strand of JAVTVJ010001220.1, from coordinate 53,059 downwards.
GACACACAGGGGACTCACAGCCACATTTGAAAATAAATAAATAATCACTTTCTGGCAGAATGGAAGAATTTGAATTATGCCCATTTAGACTATCTCAAATGCAACTCTGACTGTTGCTGCTAATCTTTGAAGAGAAGTAATAATCCCATATGAATTTCAATGTCATGTGTTTAAGAAGAATAAAAATACAATGTGATATCAGATAGGGCAAAGCATCAAGACTGCAAAGCTGAATAGTGCAATATGCCACTTGAGAACCTTCCAGTAAAACAGTATTTTCTATCCACTGTCCATTAATAAAAATACAGACTTCTTGGAAACATGACTATTAATAACTGTTATAGATTTACATTAAGGAAAATACATGGAAGTCTCAAAAAACTCCTTGGAATACTTCCTTTTCCTCAGAAATATACAGTAATGTCCTCTTGGTTGACAAAAAAATATTTCAAAATACATTCTATCTCCAGGTATCAGCAACACATCAGAGAAGGCACTTGTGCTAATAGTCTAAATAGATGACACAAGTATATTACATGATTCTGCAGAACTCTGGGTAAAAAGCACTGTATTTTTACTAAACTTTATTGACATTTTTTACAAGGACTGCAGTACAAACTCACAGAGTCTAGATATTCCTTGTAGCTGGGGAAAAACCCTGTTATTCCAAATGGTAATCGTTGTTTACTAACGCATACAAAGCTGTTAAAAACCACATATGAAAATTTTGTGTATTAGTTGTGGTGACTGCTTTGAAAACATTGTTTACTAACTCATATAAAGCTGTTAAAAAGCATGCCTGAAAATTCTGTGTATTAATTGTGGTGACTACTTTGAAAACAATTATGTCGAAGAACAAAAATGCAAATATAGTACCCCAGCTCTTGTTCTTTTCTGCTTATCCTATAACCACAGAAAGAAATACGCTGACTTTGAAAATTTGGATATTTTCTCCTTGGTTATATTTATATGTTTCTATGAAATCATAGTGTGGTATTACAAAGCCCTCGAGATTTTTAAGAAATTTAGTTACTGTGCATTTTTGAGTCAGATTCTGCACTCCATTAGAGAGATACATATTGAAGTAATCTCATCAAAGTCAGTCTTTTACTCTGCGTTTACGGCATTTTGAGATCAGACATTGGCTCTGAGAATTTGTATTTTCATGTGAGATTTAACTTCAACTACATTCTCCTTTGCTGTTTGTTTGAAGCAAAGAGACAATTACTAGTAAGAAATATTACTGGAAGATGCCTACTTCTACCACCCTAGAATTCAAAACACATATTGCTTCAAGATGAAGCTTAAAACAAAACTAAGACATCTCCATCATGCAATGAAATGGCACCAATATGTAGCAAAATTGCCATCAAGCAGCACTGTCATCTGAAGGCAAAGCATAGCTCCTTTTAGTCTCTGCTTAAATATGCACCCTAACATATCTGTAGGCCGTCCTATGTACCACACTACAAATCCTCTCTATCACAGAGGTTATTCCAGGTAGTTACATGTGCATTAAGTGCATCCAGTGATACACATAATTGAAACTCAAGAGGCTCCACTGCATATTAGAATAAATATAACCCATACTGAGTCTTTTCTTTCTTCTGTATGATTTTCTGAATTTATCAGTCATTCAGATTGGTTTTGAAGCTATGTTTAGTTGTCTATAATGATATATATACTTCCTCAGAGCCTACTTCATCACCTCTTTAATCTTTAGCCAAGTTTATCGAGAGTACTACTCACTAACAAAAACTGGCAGGATATTTTGCTTAATAATGTATTTTGTCATTGTATCAGATTTTAAATTTACTGTAGCTAAAGCCCTCCAACAGCCAACATCTGAAAACATTATTCAAATCAGCCTGTCAATCTTTCTACACTTTTCCTGCTTTCGGAGTTGTACAACAATGAAATCTCCCAGCTTCTCTTCAACTGCTCTACCATATAGCAAAATAAATTCAGAGTAATGTTGATACATTTAACTATTCATTCTTCTTTTCCAGAGCCTTGGCCCTCTGAAGAGTTACTATTGCCTGTAAAAACTAACTGCCTCCAGGGAGTTGATCTACACCCAGTTCATGTAGAAAACTAAACAGGAAAAGAACTGCAAACAGCAACCTTTTCTGTCTACACAAACTGTTGAAATATTTTTGAATACTTGCAAAAGTTTGTGTATGTTTTTTTTCAAATATCTACAAGTACTGTTACACATTCTGAAAACATCAGGAGTTTATTTTATGATCTTCTAAGAGAATGGTGAATTCTAAGCAAATATTATTGGATATCAGCAAATAAATATTGAGGTTCTTAGAATGCAAACAAGAATATTCACACTAGAAACCTGACTCAGCCATGACCTTTCAAAAGCAGCACAGAGAATATACCACATGATCTGTATTTCTAATCAAAACATCCTGAATTTTAAATGGCAAATATTTGCAGTGGATTGCTTTTGTACAAGGTAAAGACTCAGAGTTCTTGTAAGAAATTGTTCATACAGTAACATTCATTAAAAACAAATATTAGGAAAACACTGGCATGATGCTGTGACAGAAACTGGGGGATAACAGTGTGATCCATCACTACTTTATACGTTTTAGCTCTCTTTCCTAAATGGCAGCACAAAACCCAATTTCCCTCCGTGGTCTTACCTATAAATGAAAGGAGCTACCGTGGCAGTGTTGGGGTGGCTGTATTGCTGTTGCTGAGGAAGCTGGACTACACCATTTCCCGTGCCTTGGCCACTGCCTGCAGCCACTGAGGCTGACAGAGTAATGGAGGATCCTGGGGTGAGAGCAGCACTTGGTTCTTTTCCTTCAGAAGAAGCAAGACTGGAGGAAGGAGAAGCTTTCTCACTAAGCTGAGATTTTGGTATTGATTGGGACTGGTTTCCTTTTGTAGTCCTCAGTTTTTCAACCTCCTTACTTCCTGTGCATGTGGAGGAAGTGCTCTGCTTTGCTGTTGGCACCTTTGATCCAGGTTTTGGGATCCCACTAGAAGATGATATTAAACTTTCTTTCTTGGCTGCTGTTGTCTTGCTTCCCTTTGGGATTAAGCTCGCAATTTTTGAACTCTTCTTTGTAGATGATTCAATGACTTGATCCTTCTCTTCCTTGATTGCTTTCTCAGTGCAAACTTTGTTTTTGTCCCTGTTCTTTTCCTCTTTGTCCTTTGGCTGTAGCAAAGACTTTTTATTGCTGAGATTTTTGCTGCCAGCTTTTGGAGGGGTTAACTTCGGTGATACTTTGGGACTGCTACTCGTGGAGCCGCCGCTGTTCACCCCACCACTTAAGACATCCACTTCACCACACTCTGAAAAGTTGTCATCCTCTCTCCCACTGTCATTGGGTCCTGAGCTCAGTGACAAAGGAGGTCTCAGAGCAGTCCTAGCATTAACCAGCTTGAATTTTTCCAGCATAGATTTTTGTCCAGATGAAGGGGGCTTCACACCTTCAGAAGGGGGTGGCTTGAGCCTGTCTGAAGTTGGAGTAGGGGAGGTTGCGGGACTGGGCTGCTTCACAGACAGCATGGTAGAGGTCGCGCTGTGTTTGACATTCATGGATTTGCTGCGCCAAGGCTTGCTGGCACTTGGAGAGGGTATGGCAGAGACCTGCTGCTGCCCAGTGCTGGTGGGATGCTGCACATTTCCATTCATGCCTGCAGAGGGGTGAGGGCCTTTTGGTGAATCTGCTTAAAAAACAGAAGAAAACCATAGTGGTATAGTTAGTTTCCCATCTACTCCTTGAAGGTGATGTCATCCTCCTCTGGCATTTAGAACACACTTACATGTGATCTAAAATAAACATAATTTATATGTGCATGGAACATGATGGATCCTAACAGAAAACCCCTTTATTTCCTCCATTATCATGGTGTTGTTTGATACTTCCACAAGGCCAAGAAAGCCTCAGAAACATCTTCATTATAACAATTTCACTATGCAAATAAAGCCTTCCAAGTTAAGATTTTATTTTTAATCTGTAATAAAGAAATTCTTCCAATCACTTGTTCATAACAAAACATTGAGACATGGAAGAAAAAAAAGAATGCTACAATTCTGGCAGAAAGCAAAACTGGACAAAGGGGGGTTTGATGTTTAGCGAAAGAAAAATACGTTCTAGAAAGCCAAGGTTTGGGGCAAGAGGAGAAGGACTCAGTAATACTGAAATAAAATTAATAGTCATAAAAGCAAAAAAGGCTGGTGACAATACATTTTTTAGTTTTAAGTACTGCTACCAATATTTAGCAGCTCACTTCAGAACTTATGCCAGTACACTTTCCTAGGCAGGAAAAAATTTTATCAACAATTTCACCAGTGTCAGTACTTGAAAGTAACAGTGATACATCATCTGCATGGGTACAGCAATGATAATTGGTTTGGATCTGAACTCAGGCAGGTACGGAAGGCTCTGGCACATTCACTACATATGCATCATTCAGGAACTTCAGTGGATCTTCAGAATTAATGAGAACAAGGCTCCTTCTGCATTAATCAAACTATGCCAATTTAAAAAGCAATAGCTGTGCTTTTTGTCCTCTAGCCTTACAAGCTGAAACAGACCAATGTATGAAAAGGTTAAGCCTTTCTGTATGAAGTTCAGGTTCCCTAGACATGTCTGAGTGTTTAAACACCATCACTCTGAAGCACCAGAGAAATGAAGTGGTAATGGCAATCAAATCACATGGTACATAGCTATTTCAGCCACTGACATACTTTCTTTTAGTGGCTGTATCTTGTCATGCCATTCAGTATTGGGGCTGTTGGGGAATTAGATGTAAGATGGTTTATAGTATATTGAATTCTGTCCTACAAAAAGCCCATGAAACACGCACTGCAAATATAGTTTGTATAATGACAAAAAGAGCGTTTGGTGCTTTGCATGTAAACATAGTATGTCATACCTTGGGGTCCCCCTGTCTGAATAATATTGTAGATCAGAATGCTGAAGACAGTTGTCCCTTCAGCACAGAGTGTGAAGTTATGCATCATTTTCATTTTTGCAGTCTCAGTCCTAAATCTTATGTAAAGATTCAACTACCCATCTGGAAGTCTGAAGGCTGCTAACACATTCAGGAAAGGCAGAATTTTGAGAACACTGAAAGTGAAGCTGTTTTTCCTTTAACAAAGAGAATGCAAATATAGCAAAATTCACTGCTCTGTACAGCATTAAGAAGTTCTAGTTTAAAAATATTTTTTAAAAACTCTGAACAAAAGTAACATGACAACATGTAACATTTTTGCTTGCATTACTTGCTTAACTCTATTAGCAACTAGTTCCATTAAGCTAATCACCTGCACCTTGATAGATGCTATATAATTCCATCTGCCCAGGGCTTTTTGTGTGCTCCTCAGCCTGGTATGCAAATGCCACAGCATGGGTAACAAAGATGATGAAGGGATTGGAGCATCTCTCCTGCAAGAATAGGCTGGGAGAGTTGGGCCTATTCAGCCTCCAGAAGAGATGACAGAGAGGGGACTACATCATGTATACATCAATGTATACAATTATCTGGAGGGAGGGTGGCAAGGCAGGTGTTCCTCAGTGGTGCCAGCAATTGGATGAGTGACAACAGGCAGACCCTGATGCATGTAAAATTCCACCCAAATACATGGAAGTACTTCTTTACTGTGTGAGTGACTGGGCACTGGAACAGATTGCCCAGAGAGGTTATGAAGTCTCCCTCACTTGAGACATTCAAAAACCATCTGGATGCAACCATGTTCAGTGTGTTCTGAGATGACCCTGCTTGAGCAGGTGGGTTGGATCAGATGACCCCCTGTGGTCCCTTCCAACCTGACACATTCTGAGATTCTGTAAATGAGCTCTTTACACCTTCACAAAAGGCTTCAAGCAGGTCTGCCGAGTCCTGTTCTAAGCAAGAAAACATTCACTGGTAAGGCTTGCTTCAGAGTATTTTTTGTGACAGGTGAAGTTATAGCATATTCCAGGCTCCTGATTGCACCACGGAGCACCTTTGGTGGCAGCTGCATAGCTGATCCCTTGGGACCAAGGCAGGAATTATGGCTGGGCCCCTGCTATTATCTAGTGAGCCTCAGATGCTGGAAGAGAGCCTGGGGCCAACCACAGCTGTTGAAAATCACTGCAGCCCTCAGGCTTTCTTAATTTATACCAGGAATCAGCCACAGTGCTGATAGCTCAAAAGTGGGTGTGCACACGTCTCATCTTGCACTAAGCTAGCCCTAAATACGCAGGAGGATTGGGGTCTTAAGCTATACCAACAGTTTTGCAGGAGAACAATTCACTAGAAGAACACACAAAGCTAATGCAGAATACATGTAACAATCTGTGAACAGTGGGACGCCACTACATTCTGTTGTATTAGTCATGTTACATATTTATGGCTTCAGGCTATTAGTTTTACTAAAAAAAAAAAAGAAGTGTTCTGATTAAAAAGAAAAATGCCTGCCTTGCCATATTTCCAGCTGTATAATATTAAACTCATTGAGGGGAAAAAGGTAAAAAGAAGAGTATTTACCATTTCATCAGCAGCTTGTTCTGCTACATATACAGCAAAAAAATACAGGTTCCTGGAAACACTGGTATTTATTTGATCTCTATTTCACAAATCATAAACAGCAGCAAAAAATTACAGAGAATTTTAGCTTGCCATTCATCTTCAATTTAAAGGGCATCCTTAATATTTCTGCAAGGAATGTGAACTGCATGCTCTCAAGAAATATTGACAACCTGTCTGTATGTTTAAACATGTGGAATTAAATTTTCTATTTCCTCCCCACCTCCAGCACAAATGCATTACTGGAATCTGCACACAATAACTGCTTTCTGCAGTTGGGCTTGGCTTCAGCTGTTCATTGCATGAAACTTGTCCCCACCTTGTGGTGACTTTGAGACAGAGTGAACCCAATCTATAAAAAGGATTTCTTATTTCTGTAAGCTAAATTTTACGAGAAGTCAGTTTTCTGTTTTGGGCTTAACCCCTTATTCCTGAGATGCACAGTCAGCTTTGGTGAAAACAGTTTTGCATTCTGCTTGAGAACTCAGTGCTTCAGAGCTCAATCTCCATCGTAAAAGCACAGCCGAAACACAACACGCCCAGGTGTTCAGTGCAAAAAGAGAAATTTCTACCAGAACACAGCAAGACCATGATGATCAAATGGACATTTTCAAACCCACTTTTCATAGGCTGTTGCACAAATAAAGGACATGTGAAGAGCTGAACTTGGGCCCAGGATATAATCAACCTCCTCTGTCTTCTCATCTGTGACATTTACTGTGTTCTGTGCTGCTGGAGAAGAAAACCTCTGCAACAACAGCTCCTTCACTGCAGCAAAATTACCTACGATAATCTAAATATTCTGTAGCAGGCAGGAGTCCAGATTACCCATTTTTAGTCAGTCACAACAAAAATGGTTAACAGAAAATGGAAGAGTTGCAAGGGATTGCTATACAAATGTTTGAAGGAATGGGAGGTCTATCTAGTGAGATTAAAAGAATTCAGCTTGTTCAGCTCTCCCTTTCTAGCGGCCTATGAGAAAGTAGATACCGCTCATCAGCACAAGAGAACATCACCAGGGACAGCTGGAAAAATAGTGGCACCAGAAGAAACATACACGAACTACCTATAGATGAACACATTGGCCAGAGATGAACAAAAATTTGCGTCATCAATAGAGTACCAGGGCAGAGTTTCTCAGAGTTCATATGGGCAAAATAACCAGATATTGTTAAAATTGAGTTTGGAGAAAACAGAAACACCATCTTATATCACTAAATTATACTGAAAAGCTGGCAATAAAGCTCCATAACATAGAGACCTTTATCAGTGTTCAAATACACAGTTTCTAAGATCTAAGGGATAAAGATCTGTTTTAAAAATGTGGTGTGAATTAGAACATTATTTCTTTGTTGTACTCAAAACACGCTGTTTTTCCACCTTATTAGCAATCTGAATAATTACTTCATTTAAATAGTTTAATTTTCCTAGTTTTATTTCTATCTTTATGTTTTTAAGTCAGAGGCAGATAAATCTGACACGTTTGAAAAGCAGGCATGTTCTTTGAAATTGATCCATAAGCAGCAAAGTCCAGGAAAAAAAAAGAATTGCACTAAAGTTCCAAAGACAAGTGGTTATTTAATGTTTTGGTGCATTCTGTGCTTCTGACTTAACCAGAGCTACACACAATTACCTGTGTTGCACAATGGATTGGGTCTGTCAGTGAAAACTGAGCTCTGCTCAGTAAAGAGCAAACCTACATTCGCTCAGGGCAGCCAGGTTTCTTACTGAGTTGAACTATTCCTTAAGCAACATTCCAAGGAGATCATATCAGTGAGAGACTAAATAATGGAATACTAAATAAGAGGCTGATATCACAACTGCTTTTGGATCACCTTCAGGTCTCCTTTAACTCTATGACTACATATCCATTCCCCACTGTGACTGAGTGACCATGTTATGCAGGAATGGATTACAAATTCTATCTATAACTGGATATAAAAAAAAAAAATCTTATGCTGTATATATTTTCTGAGGTCTCCTTATAGCACATACAAGAAGGTGCACAGCCGAGAAAAATGTAATAGTAATCTCCCCTTCAAGAGGTTTGGAAGTCCCAATATCTAACAACTATTTACTTAGCACAAATCATTTCTTTGTCTCAGAAATTAGGGCATGTGGACTGTGCATCTATTAAAAAAAAGCTGGTAAAGTTATCTTGCTCCAAGCATCTGCATCAGAAGAAAAAATTGAAATATAAGGTCTATTATTTGTGCTGCACTGTGAGGAAAAAGCAGTTTGTTACTGTATGGTGACACTATTTTTTAAAAAGAGGGGTTTTATATTATTACTATTGTAAGGGTTGAAGTTTCTTTCTAAACAAATTCATCAAAAATCTCAGGTTACAGACCATCCTAAAATACTTTTAAAAACATCAGAAAAGTACTTGGATATCTCATTGTAATATTAAAAAATCTGCCACTATAATAACTACATTTAAAATACAGCATGGTACAGCTGTTCTTCTCTTTAAGCAAAGTAGCAGCACAGTGTACTCAAATACAGGTTCTTGTGTTCTTTTAGGATATCATGAAAGAATATCACTTTGCTACCCTTACATTCACAGCAGTCATTTTCTCTAAAGAACTTCTGCTTCATATCCTAAAACAAACTTGTATTTATCTTTGATTAGCATGTAAAATTAATGTTTTTTCATCCATTCTGCTGTTTTGATAGGAAAAAAGGAACAGATGGAAACATCTCAAGTACAGCAGTCTGTAAATATGCTGCACTACGTCTTCTATTTTCTGCAAAATTAATTGATTGACTTTACAAAAAAAGCCACCCTTTATCCTCTTGCAAGTGATGACTTAAGTAAAAACCTCAAGGTTCTCATTCTCTGCTGTAAAGAAATGGGGAAGTAAAGAAATATATAATGCAAAAAAGTAATATAAATGTACAATGCAATGCAAGCCTTAGAAGTCAAAAGACAATTTCCAAGTAATGAGCTAAGAATATTATCTACAATCATGTACCACCTTGTATAATTTCATTCACACATATTTCAGGAGCAAACCTGTCAACATTATGAAGCAATTCTAAAACCTAAAGTTCTGTACATACCTTCACTCAAGCAGCCACATCTCCTACTTCATAACTTCACTACCGTATTTGTGAACTATACAGTGTGTGCTCAGTTTTCACTCTGATCTCTTTCTAGCTTTAGCCTGGATGTCTTGACACAAACAAGTCCTTGATAAAATAAAACCCACTATAGAACTATGTGAAACATTCAATCCTGATAGTAAAAATAAAGAAATAATTATTGAAAGGATGGTTTTATATCTTCAGATACAGCTAGGGGCAAAGCATGTTCATCAGAATTTTGTAAAAAAAATCTGGATAGCTGCCTGTTGCTTGGATGAAGAACATTCACTGCATACTTGTTCCTCCCACAGACCCCAAGGATGCAAACGGGTACTATGTATATTGTATCATTTTCAACTGGATTCTAACCCAGAGATATGAATAAAATGCTGTTCATTACACAGAGGCAAAAAGAAGGGGAGGAAGGGGATGGATTAGTTACACAACTCAGAAAGCTGCATTTTTGCATTATTTTTCTTGATATAAAGCCTGAACAGGCACATTTTCCAGGAAAATAGAGTCAGGGTGAGAGAAACAGAAGGACCCACAGTACCCAGTTAATTGTCGTAATGGCTGCTCCAAATCTCTGCAAAATTTCATTTCACTTGGCTTAATTTTCAAATCCTTATTCAGTATTATACACACACAAGGTAAGGTTCTGAAAGAATAGATACATGTAACATTCTGATGCAAATATAATATTCTGATTCTTCTCCATTAGAGGCTAAGATGCCAAGTCCCCTAAAAGTGATGGCAGTATTCCTTTGGGTAAGTGTAGACTTGAATATGAAGAAAGATTATAAGCATCCAGTATGGATTAACTTTTACTTCATAAAAATCACCCTGTGATATTTCTATCAAAGATGGATAAAATTTGATTATAACATCTTGAAAGTTTCCTCATCTGAACTTAAATCCCTACTGAACCACTACTCATAACTCAGGCCCCCATTTCCATAGCTGCTCCTTATCAAGTCTAAATACTACATTTACTTCTTTTACCCTTGTGGAGGGTTTTTTTTTTTCCTTCTTGCGTGTTATGGAGAGTAAACTTAGTAACTTTAATCCCTTACCTTTTTCATTTCCATTTGCATACTGTGGAGGCTTGTTTTTGTCAATGCTGTTAAAGCTCTGACTTCTCCGATTTAAATTGGAAGCTCCCTGGACTTTGGTACTGCTGCCTGCAGCTGGCACCCTTGAGGGTCCTGGAAGCCTGGAATGGTGAGAAAATCAGTGAGAAATCTGTTAATTTTATGTAATGCAACATATAGTGGAGACACTATGCAAACATCAGATCACAATTTTAAACCAACTAAACCCATTTAGTTGGAAGCAACAACAAACAGGAGGGTTCGAATTAGTTAGACTCCACAAATTAAAATAAAAGCTTATCCTTATGCACACAGAAGGGAAAAAGATGCTTTCTAGAGTCACAAGACATGTAAGGAGATGCTTTGCATTTGCCATTAACATTGCTAAAACAGATTCACCCTAACAAATATTAAAGTGCAATATCAACCTTTATTAATATCTGTCACTTTTGGAGAGGAAATATTAAATAAGTAGATTAGAAAGCACAGCATTGCATAGTTGAGAAATATTTCGTATCTCTTACTCTATTATATGTTTCACAGTTGTGTTTAGCATAAAAGCTGGCTTTTCGGTTATCTTCAATTATTTTTCAGAAGGCTATTGGCTCAAATACTTTCAACTTAGTATTTTAAATGAAAAATATTGAAAATACTTATTTTATCTAGATGATACGGATACATTTATATGTTTTAGACAGAAGTATATAATGTAGACTATACAGTTCATTTCTTAGTATTTGCTGCCACCATCTGAACCTTACTGTGTGGCTATGCTAAGGAAAACATGTAGATTCTTGTTTCTGGCATGTATAAGCCTGCATCTTATTTGTTTTGTGCTGTAAGCTTCCTTAATATGTGCCTACTTCAAACTTTCTGAGGCACCCTTTTGGGCACCCCCAATCCTTTCCAGTTTTGTTATTTCTTAGACAAAATTAATTGCTCAAATCAGTCATAGGCTTTTGCCATAGTAGAAGAGCATCTCTTCTGTTTCTTGCTTATTGGAATGATTTTAATAATGAAACTAGTGCAAATTATACCAGAGTTCCCAAATTCTGTTAGTTTCACTTCATTATGAAAGAGCAGCATTAGAAGGAAGGAAAAAAATCACATTACAAAGAAGTACAAAACATTTGATTTTTTCCAAACTTTTTTTTGTTTGTTTAACACATTGGCATAACAGTAATGTTCAGATAATTTTATTTTCATTTGCAAACATATGTAAACAACTCCACATTCTTTTTCTTTACCAGTTTAAACCTCAGAGAACCAATCCACTGGTTATTTTATAGCTCATCTGGCCGCCAGCCTGCCCTGCTAGTCTGTGTGCCGAGCCCAGAGCAGACTGTCTCTGCTCTGCAGCTGTACGCATGCTAACCTTTACTGTGACCCGTGAATTCGAGTGATCTTCTGTTCCATGAAGAATGCACTAAAACAAACTTAAAAATCCATTTGCTCCTTCTCATTACCCTAATTTGACAGGCAGTAAGAGCCCTGAGACCATTTGTCAAAGGTAATGACAAAAGCAATGAAAAGGCATGTGCAACACTAGAAACTCATCTGTTCTGTTAACATACAAAATAGTTCTGCATATATTCTGCATGCCAGAATTCAAGAACTTGCCACAATAAGCATATTATGCATGAGGTCATTTTCTCTACACACTTTCCAGTTTACCTCATTTGATGACTTTCTTAATTGAATTCAGGTTTTAAATTGCTCTTGCAGAATCATGTTAAGCAGCTAAGGAAATGCAAAGAAGAGTATAACAAATAAGGGACAAGTCACATACCTCTGAACAGGCTTCGGAAACACTGCCACAGATTTAAAGCATTAGACAATAAGACTGTTAACCTTGACAGGTTGAATGTGGACAAGACAGGAGCATCAGCAATAAGGAAAACGAAGACCTATAAATGCGGTGCGAAGCAACTGGACCGTGGTATAGCTCATTTCAAGCTATCACCAGCAATTCACATTGTGTTAGTGTTCTATACTGCAAAATGCAATCTTTATTGCAGATTATGAAATTTAGAGTTCATTGGTCTCACCAATGAACTGTACAGCAAAGGTATAATTAATGAACACGTTAATTATTTCCCCCCTCCCCCCCTCCCCCCCAAAGAAAAGCTAGAAAAAAGAGTAAGCTTTAGACCTCAGCTTCTTTCTTCTACAATCTGCCTTGTAGATTTTAGTGCTCATGGAAATGACAGACTAATAGTAAAGACAAAATCTGAAACAAGTCAGCTCCTACACACAGCTCTGTCAATTTCACTGCCAAAACAAAGCCTCTCATTCATGGTAACTGTGTGCAGGCTACTCTTGATGGAGCAGAAGTCTTGGAAGTCATTCTTTTCTTCTTCTCTATTTTGCTTCTGCATAAACTCGACTCTGTGAACTTAAACTTTCAGGTGGGTTTGCTATATAGGCAAAACACCTAGTGGGAACTCGGGTGGACTCCCAAACTTCTTTTCATTCATGACTAAAGCCAGGAATTGAGTCAGAAAGTACAGAGCACTAAAATCACCAATGAATCCTTCACATCCGATATTTTACATGCAGAATACAAAGATGCAGGATACATAACAACCAGAAATATTGCTAATATATGGTACAAATCAGCCAACTGGCCAAAAGCCAATTAATACAGGGCTTTTCTGTGGCAAAGCTCATCATTGCAAAGCTTGCACATGTAACAAAAATTACACATTGCTTACTGTCTGCTTAAGTCCAAAGTTTAAAATATCAGTGGGCATATACTTGCTTGAGTACCACTAACAAGCAATAAATTAGAGATATTTAACTGACCTAGAAGCCTTTTTTTGACTGGTTGCAATTCCACTGTGATTAGACTGAGATGCATATCTGGCTGTGAGACTGTATGAGAAGAAACAGAGAAATTGAATTAAAGAATTTCTTTGAATATGTATAGAAAGAACACACTTACCAGCAAACTGAGTTAATGAATGCAAATCGAACATGGATAGAAAACACAAATTAACTGGCAACGATATGAAACAATGTAAACACGCAGATTTTTATGAGATGCAGTGACTAGATTATGAAATAATGGATATTGTTATAACATGTCTCATTTGCTAGAAATTATCTTATGAATAGAAAAAGCGAGAAAATTTCCACAGTGACTGAATTCCTGAAGGATAGTTCAATTCACACAGAATGTACTTTAAAACATTGTGCCTTTTTTTTTTTTCCCCATGAAAAGCACTGAGCAAAAATACACACCTACTGGTCTCTCCAGCAACCTGACTGGATTCACAGTAGGGCTGTAAGTAACAGATTTGCTATCCCAACATGGACTCAGAAAAATTCCCACTAAAGCAAGGTGACCCTAATGACAGTGGAGCTACATGGAAGAAGCATCCTGTCAAAAATTTTATTACTGTTACAGCACAGGTCACATATGTAATGACCCAGGCAATGAATTAGAGGCTGCATTAAGAAATCCCTGGCATGTGCCTAAACTCACTGTGAAATTCCATAGGAAAATTCACCTTTGTCTAGTAGGGCATCCAAGTAGCATTTCTGCAACAGAAGACATGCTATGCTAGAGGGCTAAAAACTGTATGTTCCTTTTGACACCCAACAACCTGGCATTACTAGACAGAAAATTGTTTCCTCTAATCTTTTAGACATTTGCATATGGGTATGTCAAATGCATGGCCAAGGTACAGCTTTCTGTCAGGTAATTTCAGTTTCCATAAACAGATGCATCCTCTGGAATCCACAGAGTCCAAGGCTGCAGACAGGTGCCTAAGCCAGGTGCAATCACATCAAATTCCTTGAATTATTAAGAAAGTAATGGACAACTGAGTAAGCAGAAGCTCTGATAATCACAGATTAATTTTGTTTCTCAGAATTCTGCATCTTCCAGCAATCCTTCAGAGTAGCAGCAGAAACCATAGTGCTCTAGTCCCAGCTTTATAGACTGGTAGCACTTACATGAAGCACCTGGTGCTCTTGAGTTTACCAGAACAGTGTTAAGCAATTTCTGCCAGTCCACTGAAGCAGCCAGACCTGAGTTTGAACTAGGAGGGAGAAGCTGTCAGGTAAGAAAGGTCTTCCCTTTCGTAACAGTGCAGTGCTGAAAAGGGACAAGAAGGCACAAACCAAGGGACAATGTGAGACTGGAACTGGATGTGAGATTATTGCTTCTTTACCAAATTAAACCTCAACCAAGGGTTCAGAGCTGCCTCTGTTCCTGCCAATTAAAAATAGCACATTTGCACATGATGAATACAAAAAAAAAAAAGAGAGTACTTCAGTCTTAAGAGGGCAAAAAGGAATCATTCAATATGTAAAAGCAGCATTCAATTCTCTGACATATATCTTCAGAGTAATGCTGACAAATTGCTTTTTATATGACCATGGCTTCTGTGGGTAGTATAATTACTTATAATATCAAAATAATTTAATAATAATTACAATTTATGTATTTTTATCTATCTAGTTTTTAGTACACTGAATTGCATTTCACTTACGGCTATATTTCTTAATAATGTCTGGACTTATGATGCAAATGTGACATAGACTGTTTTGCTGAAATTGCTACATTTGTGCCTGGCATAATAGCCCATCTTTTGATGAGATCTTTCTCTCATGTTTTTTTTTTCCAACATATTTAAAATTATGGAATCTACAAGTGAATTTCTGGTTATCTGTGTTGACTAAAATAAGACATTTGTGAGAAAAATTGTATGTCAAATAAAACCTTAGTGCATTTATGCTGTAGAAGGTGGAATGATACACAGTACAATCAACACAGAAAGTAAAATGGGAATAAAGAGTGAGTAGGATGCAGTGCCTTAGTGTGTCATAGCATTTCTACCTCAAACAACCCATTCCAGATTAAATGGAAAGATCAAAACCCTTAATCTCAATGTTGAAAAGCTAGCCCACAGACTTTCAACAGCAATAAATAAATAAAATACCTTTCTGATAATGTTTGCTGGAATACTTTCCTTCTGTGTCTGCTAGTTGGGACTCCATGCACTAGCAAATTCATGAAACATCTGCCTTACTTTCAAACTTTCTAGACTTGAAAGGCATTGATGAAAGTGTCAGCGTCAGTAAAACATTATTTATAAAGCATGATTTCTACTGTGACTGAGTAAATTTATTTTTCAAACTAATGTGACAAAAGAAAAGCAAAAAGAGAATTTAACAACTCATAAAATAGATGCATCAAGCTCCTAATGACTTTTGGTTTTCCTTGTCAATTATCTCTGTATGTGCTGGGCCTATGAAAGCTTTGCATGGACGCATTTCCCAGTTGCTAGCCGCACGTTTATGGATGTGAACTGCAACATTGTTGCAGACTAGACTTTAGCCTAGCCAATCTTCCAAATGTAAACACAACTATTTGCCTACTGCCCTCTGTCCCACCAGATAATTGTTATTGGGTAGCATCTGTCAGTCAGGAAAATAAACCCATTTTGCTTAAAACAGTTATTTTTAATGCTTACAAGTCCACACCATGATATAGTAAGTACGTGCCTGCAATAAAGCAGTAAATGCATGCTAACAGACAGTACCAGTTTAATGCTACAGCATTCAGGACAAGGAAGGATTTACTTGTCAGAGGGCTGGAAAGGGGAATTTTGAAGGTCTCTGGTTCTCAACTGTCTGCCACCAAGACCCTCATGTCAGCAATCATCTACACCATGTACACTGGACCAGGCATCATGGATAGTTCTCCTCTTCCAAATAACACATAGGGGAAGTGAAGTAAATCCTGTCCGAAACAGGTAAAATGGCACATAGACATCTAATACCAAATCCTCAGAAATAATCTGGACTCTGTAAAATAACGTGGACTCTGTCTTTCAGGTGGAAGTCATCAATATTTTGTCTTACAAACCAGGGAAACACTAGTCAACACCGCAGATATGAAATGATGATAACTGGGAAATGTCTTTTGCTGTGAGCAAACAGGATAAACATCCTGAGACTGCCCAGAAAAGCAGTCAGCACAGAGGCAGCTGAGGTAGTATTGAGAAGAAAGGACAGTGATGTTGCTGACCCCAAGGTGCTGATGGAGAACACCACTTCTGTAATGTGCTGACTGCAGGAACTGGGACTCTGCACGGCGCCACACGGCTGAAGGATGAAGCTTCTATAAACCTGAACAGAGCATGAATCAAGCTAAAAATATTTTAACCTCCTTCTTCAAAAAGTAACCCATGCAGTGACACCCTGAATATCATCTCCTTTTTATTAAGTTTTCCAAAGGATCAAAAGACTCATGTTACATCACACTGTCATTTTCCTATAATGTTGAGTCACATGGTGGCTCTAAAATGCCAGCTATGCACTATGTTAAAATTGGAAAAAGGCAAAGGCGTTTGTAGTATATAATCAAAATCTTCCTTCCTTACTGGCACACTTGAATTTTAATATGTTGTTTATCTTATAAAGTGCATTTAATCTCTAGTGTGAATGCACTCCAGAGCTGTTCAAGAACTTTTGTATTGGAACGATCCTCTGAGAAAAGACTAGTTTAAAAAGAATGCTTTTTCAATATAAAAATTTCCCCAGAAGGTCTCAGTTGCACTGCTTTTTTCTTTTCTTCTTTTTTCTTTTTTTTTTTTTTTTTTCCAATAAGCTACTTGGCTGGTCATCATCCTACCAGTTGAAAAGCACAAGAGATAATATTCTGAGGTATATCTGACTCCAAATTCCAAGTGCGCTTGGAAAGATGCCACAGAAAACAAAAGTTTCCAGGCTCCTCACCATACCTAACAGTTTGGGCAGGTAGAAGATCCCTGATTTCCCAAATGTACAGGCAAGGAACACTGAGGAAGAAACCAAAATACTTGACTTTCTGTACAAACAATATTTTTCAGACATTTCTTTTCCCTTTTGAGCCCAGCCTTGGTAAACTAATATACAGCTATATCTACATATATGTATCTGTATATCCAAATATATTCATATCTATACATATTATTAATTTATAAATAAACATTTAAAATTTATATAAATCTTACATATGAAGATGTATTTTATAGATAGAGATATGTTATCTGTATATATCTAACCCATAAATACACATTTTTTTTTTTCATTCACAAAAGGAAATGTCTGTGGTTCGAGCAGCTCCAGCTCATACCCTGTCATCTGTTCTAAATTAGTTGGACATTTCTCCTTTCCGCTCTTTGAACTTCTGGCATCTTATTCAAGCAGGCTGTCTCCAAATGATTCATGCTTGGAGGTACAAGTAAAATTATGTTTTCAATGTTTTCCTATTGTTCACAACTCATAAACCAAGATAACCCAGTTTTGCACCAGTATTTTTGTTCCTGCAGAATACAGAGACTTGTAATAAGAATGAATCATCTGCCACAATGACCATAGCTTTCCCACTTTGGTCCCGGTATTGTAGTATAGATATTCTGTGGAATTTAATGAAGGCATACATGAATCACGACATCAAAGAAACAAAATGGATATCAAGGAGTTGTGTGTTGTGGTTTAGGACACTGTGCTACTCAGCTACTGTGCTTGACCTAACCTGTAGCACACCTAAAATGCCATCTTTTAAGCCTTACTATTTTTCTCTGAACAAATTAGACAAGTGGATAACAGTGTGTTTCCAGAACTAGGATTAAGCCCTTAGGGATCAATTGTATTCTTTTATGACCTTATCTCCATACTGTTTATGACCTTTTCCTAGAACAAAATTATATAAGAGTACACAGAATCATATGCCACCATTCTACTTCACAGTTTGATACAATAAGAATATAATACAGTATTTTCCTAGAGGGAATGGAAACTGAGGTGACAGAAATTCTGATGCTCTTACTTCTTCAGATCTACGCTAAATATCTCTTGAATCTTTGCACAGATTTCCAGAAAGTCCACATTCATAACACATCCTAATGTATGGTTAGGATTGCTACAAATCTGCATCAGTCAAAAAATTATTACATGGTCAACTGTGTCTATTGACAATAGTAAAATACAAATGTAAGCATTTTGTTTGGTCTCCCCATTGACTTTAAAATGGTACAGAGTTTTGTACTATAAAGAAAATACTAAAGGTTCTACCAGCATTTCAGCTACTTTCCCTTAAGTGTTTTCAAAACACAAATAAATCTTGTAAGTCTGGTGAATTCTAAATGTAAAAAACCCTTTTTTTTCCCACTTCTATTTAAATCTATTTTCCACAGGCAATGATTGCCAAACAGCACTACTTGTGTTTCTTTGAAATTTATATGGATTTTTATTTTGGAGATTTTTTGGTAAATGAAGAGAGAAGGTCATCTCCTTCACAGCAGCTTCCAACTGTAATGTTATTTCATTAACTAAAAGCTGCAAAACCACAATACATAGATTATCAAATTTGTTGCACAGTTTGTGAAAACAGTAGGACAAAATAGATGATAAAATGGAATGACAGAAGCAAAGAAAGTAGCAATACAAACAAAAAACTATGACTTAAATGAGTGTAAGAATGCAAGGAAAAGACTGGGCTACACATTGGTAACAAGGAATTTATTAAGGAATAAATATGAACAAAGAAAGAACATTTTACTTCATAATACGTAAAAAATCATCTGACAAAAAAAAAGAATGAAAACTGCACTAATTTAGTATGGCTACCCTTGCATTTTACATGTGTTGGAATTTCACTTGCCATATACAAATAATTATAGGCAACTTCCAATGTTCACAAGATGTCAGAATTAAATAGGTGGCAGGTCTGGGAAAGTAATAAATGTACGGGGACATTTGCATCAGATTTCATTTTCAGAAAATGAGAAGAACTAATGTATCTCAGTAGAGAGTGAAGGTAGAGCAACAAAGAATATCTGACGGGAAAATAACTTCATTATAAAACCTCTATTCCTTCAAAAGGAAATATATAAAAGATTGGATTCAAGTGCTACAAGGATGAATGGAACACTTCCCATTACATTCTACATGATCTGGATTAGCAACAGTGAAAATTATGCCCAAAGTGACTCAAAACTGACATATAAAAAGTAATGAGTGGCAAGGGTGACAAAGGCCAGACAATGAGAATATCTGAAATGTACAAAATTAAAATTGCCACTAAACTGATCTAAAACTCTCTTTTGAAAACTGCAAGAACAGAAATGAGAAAAGATGGCAGTTGCATTTTGAACTGCAAACAGAAGAAGAAGCAGGGAAAAATACTGTTCTTGAGCAGAGGTAATTCATAAACAGAAGAAATCAGTGTAACTAAATGTCACAGGTTCCTAACGAAAATGTTCAGACATACATCAGGTACTTTGCAAGGAGAAAAAACTGTGCAACAAACAAGGGGAGATACCAATCAATAAAGGACAAGTTTGAAGGATCCAGCCCACGGACGTATGTAAGAAGGTAAAAGACGTAAGCAGTTTATGAAGGATTGGTAGTGAAATGAACACTTTAATAAAATCTGAAATGCTATTAAGAGATTAAAAGTATTTTATCATTTATATATTTGTATTTTCTCTCTAGGCATGCTATAGTATGCTAGAGTGGTGTATTATAGCTATAGAAAAGAACATTTATTTTAGAACCTGAATGCCACTTTGAAACACCCTTTCCCCCATTATTTTAAGCTTAAGAAATGTTATTAGATATCTTCTTAGAGAGAGCAGGTTACAGGGAAGAAGCAGATGAGAAATACATTCTCACTACTGCTTTGCTCTATCTTTTCTGTGTGAAGGTTATTAGACAGGTTAGTTATTTGCTACTGAGACATACCAAATGCCTTATTTACTTGGAATTCAGGACAAGTATGATGAAAGAACTTCCTTTCTGAGGTTCCTGTGATTTGGAACCTTAAGGACTGTAATGATTGCATCTTTGGGGAGTATAGCAAAATGGGGCCAAAGCCGATTTACGAGGTAAAATAAAAGGTTAAAATAAAACTAAATACCTAAGGGCCATTTGAAGGTCAGCTTCCTGGAGATGCTGGAACAATCACATTAAGCAACTCATTCTGCATTATCTCCCAGACATATAAAAATACATCAGATTAGATTAATAGCACTTTGCTTGCTTAGACCCTTACTAGCAAACAGAGAACCAAAAGAAGAAATAAATATTTTCCTAATTGTTCTTCTCATCAGTGATTTGAGAATGATTCTACAGTGGGAAAAGCAGGAACCACTAACCCATTTCCCTTCACCAAAACCAAGTGACTAACAATGGCAAGAGCTAAGGACAGCAATGGGACTTGTTTCATCACTTTCCTATATATTAACCAAGGAACACACACAGCTATGTACACCTTCCATTTTCCAGCCTGTATCAGTGCAATGCACTTGATGTAGATGGCTGCAACCATATTTTAAACCTTGAGAATATTTAAATGAAGGCCTTTTTCTAAACAGAGTGATGTAATCAAGATTGCTATGCAGATTGCCACTATTCTGACATGGATTTATTTCAATTCATAATCATAACCACTGCATTTTCATTACTGTATTTCACACAGCACAAGCTCTGTGTCCAATATGTTAATTTCTTCCCTAGTACTTCTGAGCAGCAAGCAACATAAAACCCTGTTCCTTGCAGTAGTTACGTATGCAAATGCTTGTAGAAATCAGCTACCTAACTTTGTCTATATGCCCAGAAAAACCAGGGTGCACTTTTAATATAACAAATTTAACAAAATCCATCTGGACCTCAAGCTGTGCTCATCATTCCTGTACATGATAAAATAGTTTGTCTGTCTAGGGGAATTCTTCTGACAGCTTACTGAAATCAGTTACTGTCTAATCTGTAAATGAGACAGGACTTTTTTCATCCACATGTGTTTTCTCTTAGTATCTGGGTGGTTGAAAGATCATCACCACAGATGAATTGCTCTGATAATGGAATTCACTAGCAAAGCGAAGCATGAAAATATAATGTAGCCATTGTTGTCATCTATCTGTACTGACAGATATAAATAAGGCCACCAGCACTGTATTTTTTAAAACAAATCTCAGAGCTGCAATAAACTCATAAGGAAAGAGTGAAATGCCAACTTCAGATCTTGAAGTATTCAATTCCCACAGTTAGTCATGGAAGAATACAGGAAATTTTAGGGCAAAAAGAAATCAGAAATTGCATCCAAAACTATTTTTTGCCTTTGGTTACCATTATTATTTACCACAGATTTATTCACTAATAGTCTAATAATTTCAGAGTTTTTTATAATTACTGGTACAAAATGATGATCTTCCATAAAGAAAGTATTTTGCAAGGCAATTTCACTTACCATGAATCAACTTCCTACACTCCTTTCACATTTAATTTGAAATGTTGCTGTTGACCATAGGATTAGATAGGCCAATGATACTCTTTCACAAGAAGAATCTTGCTTGCCTTCTGTATGCAGTTTTCACTATTCTGATGTTGGTCACAGACTGATTACATGGGGATAGGAATGCTAGAGTATTGCCACACTGACCAGTTTTGGATAACTTTGTAAGGAGCCTGAAAAAGAAGATTCATTATCCTCCCATGCAAACTTTGCACTTAGGGAAGAGAGGTTCCTCCAGAAATTTGTTTAATTACATTCCTGGTCTGTGTTGTCTCCAAGTCACCCAAGGACAAGTAGCCTCTTGAATTAGTCTCCTGAATTCCCCATTTCTGTACAAACCTAATTCATCCAGTCTCATGATATTCTGATTTTAACCTTCCTCTAGTGCTTCTGTTTGTTTACCTTAGCAAAATAACCTGTGTACAAAACTTGGAGAATCCTAATATAATTTGGTGCCTATTTCAAGTTTTGCTGACAAAGGGTTCAAACACTGTATAAAGTAGCTTGTCTTCAGTGGCGTGTGGAATGAGTTCAGACACAGTAATGATCACAGACATTGATCATTACTGAGGACATCATAACCTGGAAGTGAGGATGAGTACCATCCTCATCATCATCACCATCACCAGCAGGACCAGTCTTTTAAACTAGGAGAGAAAGATGCTAGCCCTGCACATACCAAAACAGAACTTTCTTGGGGTTCAGCAGGGCTTGAATGCTACAGCCTCTGTAATGTGATCATTTTCAGTGTGACTTCCCAGAGGTATTTCCCTCTCTCATGTATAATCTGTATTTCTCTTGGAAAAAGTGAAGGGCATCACCTTCTCATACTTGTTTAATAAAGAAAATACAACAGGTTTTTACCTCCTAGGAAATAAAGTTGGAATTACACAATAGGCTTAGTATATTAGCTGGAAGCAATGAAGAAGGTACCTTTCCTCACAGAATATTCTAACCTAAAATAACCTCAGTTAGTAATTGAAACTAGGACATAGTTTCAAACACTTAAAGTACAACACGAAATGTGATTGATTATTGAAGATTTTAAAAATGTAAAAAGTCTATAGAAAACACCCACCTTTTTCAGTGTATATATTTTGCTTTTGCTTACATGTATAGGCACATACAAGCACATGGTTATCAAGTGTACAGAGTGCATCAAAAAGACATCCTTATTTCTCAGGTGTTTAGCAAAATAAATATGTGTGAGTCTTCCAGTAAAATAAAATACCCATGGTCTAAGAAGATGATTTTCACAATATTCATGAAAATTTATTCAAATTAGGTTTGAAGCATTTTGCCATTATCAAAAAAGATGAATGTCCCATTTATGTGTTAGCACTGATGCCTGAAGGATTTTTTCTGCTTTTCTCCTGAATATTTCTTATACTGTTCCCTACATTCACAAGTATTAGCATGCATACTTGTGATGCTTTAGGTGATAGTTTAGCCTGGTTTCATGGTGTTTAGCAGGCCGGTAGACTAAACACCCCTGAAACCACGTAGAGTTAGAAGACCAAACACCCTGTTTTCGTGGGCCCTCAAGGTCTCCTAGTAGGACAGATTGTGTAAACTAGAAGTTAGCCCACCCAGGCCCCTTATTGGGCCCTCCTGGTAGATATGCTAATGTGTAGAGTCTTTAATTGTATACTCGACTGGGGGGACGGGGTTTTTGCGACGCGTTCTACCTGGATGGCAGAAGCCATCGAACGGGATCCTATTAAAATACCGAGGTAAACAACCCCCAACCCTCTAACCGTGTCTGAGCCTTTATTTCCTAAGACCAGAAAAAGGCATCAGCACCTATATTCATTATCTGGCTTCTGCTATAATAATAGGGTAATTTTTCTTGTTCCTTTCGAAAACTTGAAAGAATTATTTCTAGGTAATAAAAGACCACAGGTCAATTTAATGGAAACAACTCTCTGTTGTGTGCATTTGCCAAATATTTTTGCCAAAATAAACACCATAAGGGACTTTCTGCCTTAAGGCTTCTACATACCAAACCTTTCCACAGATATGTTAGAAATGTTAGAAAATGGAAATAATCAAGATTTTAAAAAAACATATTCAGAACTGCAACATAGTAATTAAAAAGGCATACCTGTGCAATAAATGTGTAATAATAAATAGCCTTAAAGATTAACATTCATTATGAAAGGATAAAACAGCTTATTTTATCCATAGCACTTCAGAGAAAAAGTAAAATTATTGATTGATAGCAGATAATTGATAGTTAGATTGAGTTAATAATTTCATACGGACAGTATGAAGAATGTACATTAAGACACACTTCGGATTTTATCACTTTCCAAAATTCTCCATTCAGCGAAATATGTAGGTTTCAGTATCTGTATAAAACTATTTTTTGCCAAAAATATCTAAATGTTTCAAATGTTCCATGGAGCAGTCATGTGAGTTCCTCCAGACCTCCTAAATCATGAGCTCCTGTCAGCTCAGTTTATGTTGGTTGCTTCTGTAATTATTGGTGAGACATACCTGACATGAAAGCAATCATAGAAATCATTTTGGGGAATCATGTAAGCTACCTGTCCACATTTCAGATAGCAAAAATGGGAAAGAGGCAAGATGAATCTCACCAAAGTCACCTTTTCTTTTTTAATTCATATTTTGGATTCTTTCTAAAAAGAAGCTTTTATTTACTCATTAGCACCTTTAAACTAAAAAGGTCTTTGGGAAATATATTCAAATTGTTTTTCAAATTATTTATTTTACTGGGAAAAAGTTAATTGAATAAAATGACTGCTACAAAAAGAAGTGTTGGTAAGTCCACCACAGAGAATTCACATTAATGTATATTTATATATGACCATCTATTTGTGGGAAACCTGTTTTCACATGTAGACATTTTTCTTAGAAGGCGACACATTATTTTATTCTAATTTCTTTAAATTACTTCAAAACAGTGACAAAAAAAAAAAAAAAGAAAATTAGTATTTAAAAAAAATTGTATTTCTATTTGTTCCAGGGCTTCTTGTTTTGTTAGCAGCTCATAATACTAGATGTGTTTATAGTAAAATATAGAAACTTTTCATACTGGAGAAAGGCACCTTTCTTTATCCATAAAGAATTAAATGAAAAATACATGGATAGCAGAAACCATACTCCCTCAGGCAATACAGAAGTTTATAGTGACAAGCATCAAACTTCTGTATATGTGAAAGCAAACAGAAAAAAATCTTGCTTTCAGTTTACAGATAAGAAATTAAGAAGATGGCATCAATCTTAGTCTAATAATTTTTTACATAGAAATATATTACATCTGAAACATAGCCACGAAAATAGAAATTTAATCAAAGTATTAAATGATTTTAAATTCCTAGATTAAAGTAGAAGATCGAAAGCATACTGATGGAAGCCGAAATTTTTTAAACCAGTCTTAGATGTTGCTCTACAAAAGCATAAATATGGAGTTCTGGGACATGGAATAACTGCCTTTCTTCTTAATGAAGCATGTTTTAACATAGCAAAGTAGAAGAGGAGAAAAAAGTGCAGAAGGACCATGAGACCTCAGGGAATTATAATGGAAAGCTTAAAAAAACATTCATTACCTCTTTACCTACCATGTATAATCACTGTTATCCAAATCATAAAAAAAACGCTTTATCCAGGCTTTTTTGGACAAACGCTTGCAATAGTCATGATGTATAAAGGAACAGTGTAATTTTTTTTTATTAAAAATTCACCATGGATTAATTGTAAAATCAGCAAATGTTTCAGTTCTTTCACTAAATTAAAAATAAAAACAGTAACCAAAGGTATTTACAGGAAGCTGGCTAAGCTCTTAATTCCACTAATTAAAGCTGTGAACACTTAATTCCCAAATAACAAGATGTTATTGCCTCTCATGCAGTATTAAATATCCTTCATAAAGCAGAAATTCAGCTTTACAGAAAGCTGAGAATGGTCAGACTCTCCTAAGACCCCACCATAATTTCCTAGATTACATGTTAATAGGATATTTCACAGAGAAAACCTTCAAAGACATTAATTTTCAGTAGCAGAGAAAATAAAAGTATACCATTACATAATGCCCCAGCCAAACACAAGTGTATCATTTTTTAATCAAATGAGGTAATTAAAATGCTATTAGCAACACCTTCCTCTAATAAATATTTTTAAAACATTTCTAGTTCCAAATACAGGTTTCTATCAGGCTGAAGTGTTAAAAGTTTTGTCAACTGAAAAAGAAATATGTTTATTATACACATAAAAGTATAATTTATAAATGAATGGACTTAAGAACCAGAATCTCAATACATTAGTATTTTACTCCAACCTAGATCATTGATTTACCACATTCTAGACATACAGTTGTTCAGTATGTCCAGAAACATGTTTTAAACAAGGATACAAAACATGGAACAAGTGCTAAACCCAACAAAGCAATAGACAAAACTCTTCATGAAGATCTACAATTTAATTTTTTTTTTAACTTCCCCAATAAAATACACATTGTTAATACTTTTTCCATTTAAACAGATATTTGTGTTTCAAACTCATTGTTCTGTAGTGGCCTTTAAGCAACTACCTTGTGAAAATATGTTTTCGGATGCAGTCTGAAAGCAATGTAATTTGGCAATTACTGGATTCTGCTGAGTGCATTTCTTTCTTAAAACTAAATTAAAAACAGGCCCCTGAAAACAAACAACTAGATTAAGACTATTTCTTCTCCCTTTTAAAAAACATTCAAGTAGAATTAGGCCCTCAAAAATTCCCACGATGTGTGGGAATAAAAAGCGTTTATAACAAATGAAAATATTAATTGTGCCTTTTCCCCATCTGTTTTTTTAATAATTGGAAATTGTTCATTTACATGTCGAAAA
Source organism: Eopsaltria australis (assembly GCA_034509425.1). Taxonomy (NCBI): domain Eukaryota; kingdom Metazoa; phylum Chordata; class Aves; order Passeriformes; family Petroicidae; genus Eopsaltria; species Eopsaltria australis. The sequence continues at coordinate 26,201 of JAVTVJ010001220.1, read as the reverse complement.
CATGAAAACAACCACTTTAGTAACCACATAGTGTGCTGCTGCTTCTTATGGTGCAGCGGGCAGAAAAATCAATAACAAAGCAAAAGAAAGGCTTACAATTAATTAAAATTGGAACTAAATCTAACTGGGAATGTTCTCTGCTCTAGCTCTAGCTCTACTACCAAGAAATGAGGGTTTACTACCAAAAAACACATTGAATCCACTGTGTAAATAGCTAAAAAATATTGAAATGGCTACTTTTCATACAAAATTTTATCTTGTTTGAACACAAAAATAAAAAGCTTTTCACCTGAGAAAAGTAAGTTTTTAACCTACCTTGACTGCATATCTTGGTGTGTTTTGGACTGGCTGATTTCAGCTGGAGTTGAAGGGACTTGCTGTTGTAGCTCCACCAAAGACTGGTAGTACTGTTGCTGATGATGTTGCTGCTGTTTGTACCGAGACAAACTGAAAAACAGCCCTAAAATGGCTTTTAAATTTCCATTCCTTATTTCTATTAAAAAAACAAAAGAAAAAGAGAAAAGGAAGTGAAAACTGTTTGGTTTTAGGCTTCATTTTCGTAACAGTCATACTAAAATATCTCTGTACTTACCTATACCTATGTTTATGTCCTATATCTCTTCATTTGCCTGTAATATCAGAGACATTTTAGATGTCACTGATAGTTTAATTTTATTATATTTGTTGTTTATTTGCCAGTGTTGCTATAAATACCTATCTCTACAATGCCCTCATGATGAGTCATTTGCATGGTCATAAAGAAGAGTATATCCAACCCTAAATAAGACACAATCTGAAAGGAATACTCCTGTCTCAACAAAGTAAAAATACACTAATTTAGAAGAAGTTCATTCAGAAAAATCTGAATTATTTCTGTCCTTAGATATACATTCTTTCAAACTTTATGACTTTAAACTACTCCTTTTGTTTTGGGGGCAAATTCTGTGCACACTGGTAATAAATAGTGAGTAGTGGAAAAATCAAAAAGGCTGTATGGTAATGGCTCTTGTCAGTGAGCACATGTCCATTCATACAGATGTGCAGGGAACATGAGAGAAAAAATAAATGGAAGGTTGTTTTTAAAAAAAGGTCACTGTAATGCTCATGATTACATTTTTGAGTTTTCAAATTACATGATTTTATAGCTTTCTATTTTATACTGCTATTATTGATAATGAAGACTTAAAAACTACAGTTTTGATGAGGTTAAACAGCTACCTGAACACAATTCTGATAAACTGTGGTAGCATTCTTATGTCTCCCATTCCTTTTTAAGCTTTTGCCCAGCCTGAGATGAAGATTTTAGAAGGATAATGTTATTCGTTGCTGATAAAGGAGATCAGTGTCCAAAAAGAAACCTCAGAAGACTTAAATGAAATTATCTGCAGCATGTATGTCTGTTCATAACCTCATAATTAATTTTCTTTGGCACTGACCACCTTGTGTAAGGTTTTTATTAGACCTACAGACTTGCAACCTAACATGCAATGCCACAACCTTTCTGCCTTCGCTGCAAGGGAGACTGAGCTGTGTGCTGCACAGCTTTCCTAGGTAAATTTTCAAGCTGAATTAATACAAACTTACTGTCATTTACATGTCTCTTAAACCATATTAATTGTCTTTCAATAAGATTAAGTGAAATGTTAATACCTATTCTAACAGGCCAGCAAACACTGGAGCTTTTATGTTCACAGCTTGTTCTTCAAAAGTAAACCCAATTCTGGACACTGGAATAAACTTTTCAAAATGTAAATTTGTTCTAAGCAGCCATACTTTTTCTTCTTCCCTGTGAAGACGCTGCAAAATCTTTGATTACCAATGAGACCACCAGAGATACGCAGAACGTTCCCAGAATGAGTAAACTTTTTAGGCAACTATGACTTTTGCAGTCATGTGGGTTTCAACGCAGATCATTGTCAAGGAATACAGAAAACTTTTATTTAAAATTATCCTAAAACTGTCTCAGAAAACCACATAACTATCCATTTTAAGAAGCTCTAATTTGAGAAGATTGTCGGTACATTACATCAGTTTATTTATTCATTTCATTTTACATCACTTAATGCTCACAAAAAGAATCCTTTGTTAAATCCCACTCAACAACTTTTAGTCCTAAAATTTTGCTCTTTTCATTTTTTACTATTTTTAGAGAAGGGTACTATCAGTAACTTTTTCTTTCCTACTTTTAATTGAGTTAAAGTTAGAAGATCTTTCGCACGCAAAAATTCCAGAAACTTCTAATGTGTACTAAACACATACTCGGAAAATGAGGGGATTGTTTTTCTTTGTAGCAATTGGATAATTATTTATCAACTGGGCTCTCAAGCAGAGATTCAGCAGTCAAGATATGAAAATTACTTTTTCTCTAGACCTCTTTGCTCAAGTGTCAAAATGAGGTCATAAATTGGTTGTTAAATCTTCAAAATTTGTTAACGTTATGATTTGCTGTTCCACAACCTTTCTGGTCATTAGTAAATGACCTGGTAGCAACAAGACACATTTGCCAAAGCTTATTATAAAAAATTCAATTTCTTCTCCCCCTTAAAAATTGTAATATTCAGGTTTACACATAGTAAAAATGGTATATTTAAGGATATCACACTTCTGGAGTACTTTGCAGAATATCATTAAAAAATATGCTAGTGGATTTACCCCAGATTCACAACCAACTGCATAACAGCAGAATTTATTTTAATCTTACTTCAGCAATAAATGTCAAATTTCAGTTTTGAAGAATAATGAGCATTTTAAATTATACTCCTTGGATTTAGTCCTATGAAGTACTATTGCTTTTAGTAGTATATGAACTTAAAGCTACACAATTGAAGCTTATATCCTAGTCAAATTATTTTCCAAAGCAAAACAAACGTAGGAATAAAGGCATTACAGAGTGCACAGAGATTCTGATTTTTAAAAGTACCGAAAATGTGTCATGTACCATGTCAAGGTTCTAAAGAATGATGAGTATCCTCATAAAGTAAATTAATCCTTTTCACATACTTGATTCATACTTTATATGTAAGTAAAAATAGGCTGTTCTAGAAATTCTGGTTCTAAATAGCTTTGAGGTGAATGACAGCATGCAAACTTCCAGTATTCTCTTGCAACAAGATATCTACAAGTACACACAAAGGTTCTCTTAAATCACTTAAGGAGCTTTTTACAATTTGACAATCAAGGTGAATAGATGGTACATAATGTGTCTGTGTTGCAAGTTTAAAACCCTGGATGGGTTCAGATGGTGAGAGATAGTAATTCTGAGTTAATTTAAAAATCAAATAGTGGTTAGCATTCCAAATTTTTTCTCCATGAACCTTCTAGAATGCAATTGGAATTATCCCTGGAAAGGAAAAAAATTCCTTCAGCTTTTAGCTGTGCCACAAGCAAAATAAAAATGCAGGGTTGCATCTCTGGACCTGTTACCTTCAGGTGCCATAGAGGTCAAAGGGATTTTGATGGTGTGCAGCACCTTGCAGAACTGCCGAATTTGCTACAGGACAAAGACATATCCATTATATTAATTCACTTGCCTCTTACATGAGCAAGGCAATATGACATAATACTTAAGACAACTGGTATTTTTAATGTTTTTGTTTATTAGGTTTATTAATATAGTTGCAACCACGTTAGGCAATCACTTAAGGTGACTAATACAGCAGAATAACTGAAGCAGCAAAACCATTTACTCTTTCACTTAATAGAAAACATCAAAGGAATACTATAATTTTCAGACTCATCTGGACAGCATTACTACTAATAATAAATTTGCTGAAACAAATAGTCTTCCCTGGATTTATTTAACTGAGCAAGATTCTTATGTTCTTGTTTGCTGTTTTGAATCAAATATATGAACAAGTTAAAAAAAAAGTATGCTCGGAAAGTTCTGTGCCTATCTAATACTGTGGAGGTAACATGAAAAGATTAATACCATTGAAAAAATATTGTTTTAAAACATTGTCTCAAGCTTCATAAATATTGCATTTCTTGGTCCAATTTCAAGGGAAAATTAAAAGGAAACTCTCTCACTTGTTATCACTAATCTATATTTGTATGCTGTTCAAGACAGCTGGAGCTTGGTATTTAGGTGCAAGTGATTTGTGTTAAGAAATTCAGCTTTCAGAAGAAAATCTTGTTATTTGTTCTGATGATTTGTTTCTCTTACCTTCTGCAGAAAGACCTTGGACATTCACGCCTCTGGCTGCCAGAAAGCTAAGGCAGACATCAACATTCTCAATCTGCAACATGAATAGAAATAACAAGCAACGTAAGACTATTTGACGAAATGTAGAAATATTGGGAGAGGGGGGGAAAAAACCCAACTGCCCAGGAATGAATACTTTACATTCATTGCATACTACAGCTCTTTACCAAAGTTTAGCAAGAATGATTACTGCTAATTGGGGAATCGAGATAAAGCTTTCATTGTCTGCTTTGGTACTTAAAAACAATTCACAAATGCCCAATCCAGAATGGCATGCTAGCAACTCAGCAACCCACCTAGTTAACATAAAACTGGATTCTGTATGCTACAAACAAACAGCAATGAAAGCACCCATAGAGAATCAGACACTGAGTATATGTCTGGAGATGTGAGAGGCTGAGTTTACTAAAAAATGTAAGCAAAAATCTCCAACGGTGTTAGCAAAGATACTTGCTTGGGATGATGTAGGATTCTGTGAAAATGATATCACTCTCATTAGTGGTTGTTTCTCTAATTTCTTTCCTTCGAATCTTACAATAAATAACTTTAATTTATTTATTGTTTATGCTCCTCAGAGCATGCTACTTGCTTAGAAAAGAACATGGTGCTGGCTTCTCTTGGTGATTTAGAAGAAATCTACAGATACCACAGAGAGCTTTAGGTACAAAAATGTAGCCTAAATGTAGATCTATAAAAGGATAAAACTTCTGCCTCTAAAATGAATAATCACAGAATTAGACTGCTTTCATGTGTCTATTTCTAACAGATGAGGGAGACGGGGTTCCAAAAGATTCTCAGTCAGCTGATTACCCTGGTCCTTCCAGGACCTATGAAGGAATAATCAGCTATAAACATCAAAATCACTACCATTGTCTATAAATATGATGCAATGAAAACAGAAAAATTGTGTACAAAGTGGTCTTCTGTTTCAAGTGGCTTCAACAGGTTTGATTTTAAAATACTTTTTTAGGTTGATGCATTTACTTCAAGGCAATTGGGACCGCAAAAATAAAACAAAATTTTAACAATATATTTTAAATACTTATTATCATTGGAGAACATTAAAAATAAAGCAAAGACTATTCAACACTGAAAACATAAAGCTGCAGCAGCTCAAGTCCATGCAGTTATTTTACTTGAATGTTTACACATTTTACAATGTCTCATGTCAACAGTTTTCAACCATCAAAACATAAGGGGTAAATTTCATTCTTGAATGAAAGCTACTTGATCCTTGTCAGTGTCTTTCCTCGCCTAGGAAAGTCTTTTACTACTGTCATCTTTCTATATTGGAGTTCTGCCATTATTCTCGAGAAATGGCAGTAGCTAAAAGGATATAAATATTCTTTTTACTGCTGACACTACAAGACAGACTGTCTTGATCCATGGGTATAAATGTATGAATTTATAAATACCAACAAAATACTTAGATATGCTCTTCAAGGACAATAAATGTCAAAACACTATTAAACACATTTTTAAGAAGGCTTTTCATACCTTGATTTCAAATGCATGCCAACATTTACAGTGAATGATAAACAATCTCTTTACTGAATCAATTACAGTAGAAAAACAAAACTCGAAGTCTGCAGTTAAAGTAATGAAAGTTACTAAAAAAATTGGGGTCTACCATAAAGTTTCCATAAATAAGCTTGGTGGCTGTCACCAATTTTCACAGCTTAGAATGTGGAATAACCATCCTAAAACCAATGGGATTACTCCAGCTCTGGTCCAGCACAGCCACTGCAGCAATCTAGGCATTAACTGTCATTTTCTTAAATGTTTATGTAGTTTTACACCACGAAAAAACCCCAAATTAACTAGGTAATTTTTTAAGACATAGAGACATGACACAGCTACATCAGTTGCAAGTCAGCTGCAGCTAAAATAGGAAGATCTGATTCTTCCTCACCTCTTCTTCCTCCCAGGTGTGAGGGCCCTGCTGCTGCTGGGTTTCAGTGCTTCTCTGAGCACACCAAGAGCTGGCTCCGCGCAGAGAACTCACCCAGCAAAAAGGCAAATGGTTTTCAGTTATCCCAGTTTCCCGTGCTGCCAGATAAGCCCAGCAGCCAGCAGAGCTGGGTGTGTCCCAGCCTGAGTAAAGCATGGTTTGGGAGAGGAAAGGGGAGGTGGGAAGGAGGCGCTGAAGGCTGGTGCCACTCCTGGTGGCAGTGGCAAGGCACTGGGATGGCTCAGCCCTGACCTCCAACTAAATCTTGACATCAGTTGAGAAAATAGTGCACATAAAGAGAATTTCTACTAGACCTTTAAACAATGTCAACTACATAAGAAAAAGCTTTGAACAGAAATTTTTCTGCCCTGAAGAATTGAAAAGAAATGAAGATTTGTTGGGCTATTAGCTGTATAACTCATTGCATCTTTGGACTTTCAAATCATAATGCAATATCAATTACTTCAAAGATGGGAAATTCTGCTCTATAATTTACTACTGGAAGCCAAAGAGAGGGGAAAAAAAAGGAAAAAAAGAAAGAAAAATCAGTACAGTACATCAGTAGCACACATCTCCAAATAACTGGAACAATACTTCCTAACAGAAATTCTAGTTTAATCAAGTAATTTTTCATAATGGGCATGTCCCCCCTGCAGTAGTTCAGGAGATCACAGATATAACAAAACCTAATTCACTGGAGAATATTTCAGCCCTAATGTGAAAACATCTCAATACCTACCTGCAATACCGAATATCTAGTAAATAATAAACCTCATACCTAAACCTTCACATACACTTAAAGTGAAAAATATCCTAAAGAAATAGCACCTGGTTACTTTAAGTGTCTAGTTTTACAGCATGTGTCTTTGAAGTAATGTCTCTTAAACTCTTAGACAAAACTAATAATTACCACTAACAGCAATGACTCAGTAAGCTGCAGAACTACAAAGCAAATTCTGTTTTGCTTCAGAGTTCACCAAGAGATGTGTAACAGAAGCCCTGAGTCCAAAGTCACCCTTTTGGTAGGGGTGCATAAAGCAATAGCAGTGGCCAACTTTCAGACAATAGACTGGGGTTGCACTGTCAGCCTTATAATAAAGTCTTGTTTTGACTTGTGAATTGAGCAAGTTTGGTGTGGCAACTCACAGCCCCATAATACACTGAAAATGTCAGAAAACAACTCTTTCAGACAGTTTTCTGATAATAACTGCGGTTACTACACAACTCTCAGAAACTCTCAGGGGATTCAATGACACATGCATTAATACAATTTTGAGTTATTTTCACTTTCTTTCCACTCCAGTCTAGAAAATGTTAGCCTAAAAGTTGTCCCATTTTGAAGCTTTCAGTGTGTCTCTAAATATTGCTTTAATTACCTACTTCTTGCCCTGGCAAACCACAGTTATTCTTTGAACTCAAACCCAAGCAGCGCCAAACACTTTTTCTTCAAACTCACTCACAGATGAGAGTAATTTTGCAATTACAAAAGTTCCAAGAGATTTCAAGCAGCTTCCGTTCCTCAGTACTGTTTCAATCAAGAGTGCTACGAAATATTGAAGTCCATGTTTATATAAGTAGTTAGCAATGAGGTTATTATTCACTGGGGTAAGCTCCTCCTAGAGCTGACAGTGTGTGTGTAGAATTCTACTGCTTACATATCAGTGGCTGAAGATTTTGTGGTGCAACACAACATAGACACCAGACAAATTTTGTATCTTATATAGGACCACAACTCTGTAGTGAACTGTGCTTGCAAAAAGAACTAGTCTATAGCACAGATTATGTTTATAATTATAGTGAATTCTACCACCAGAACTACAAGGTATTGTAGCAGAAGATACCACTCATTACAGTACAGAATTCAGGATATACAGATTGACTCCAAATCTTACATATCAAGACAGAGATGAGTCTCAAAATTGCAAATTTACTTGTACAGGTACATGTTGCCAAGATCAGACTGCTGTTGATAAAGTTCTCCACCACTGTCCATCTCTGATTTTTATTCTGTTCCAAGGCTCTTATTTTATATTAAAGATTCAAAAGAGTGGCATAAATGCAGCACATTGAATGGCAGACCCACAATATTCAAAACCTTAACAACTATAAATAGGATAAGTAATTAATGATACAATAAACCTTCATTGCCATATAGATATTTGCCCACTTAGTTATTCAATTAATGTTGAAAGTCAATCAATACTACATGAAATTGCTTTTCAGAGGTAACAAAACCTAATTCTGAAACCTAATCACCTCCTTATCAAAATTCAAGGATACTATGTCAAATTCTGAAATGTAGTTCCAGCATAAAGATACACTCAGCTAAGATAATGATAATTTAGGAATTAATTTGTGGGCATTATCAGGTAGATAACACCACTTGATACTTTTAAAATTAAGCCTAATGGGTTATACTTACAATATATTAAGCTTTCTTCATAAATCTAATCTTTTTAATAGTATTCATATACATAGCATCATGAAAAAAGCACCTGAAATACTTAACACCATAAATATTAGTGATCTCCAATATATTTTTACACTGACATTTAAGGGGATACAGTTCATATGATGATGTACAAATAAACAGAGATGTCACAGCTCTGATAAAATTAACAGATTAGGTGGCATGCAAAGAAGATACATTGCAAATATGTTGTCACATATTATATTGCGTAGTTGTGGGTAATCTGCTTTTGACTGAAAGCTATTTGAAATTTAAATGACAGAAATAAATCACTAAATTAAACTGGGGGACTTGCATGTAGATAAACAGTAGTACTTAATACCCAGCAGACTTACAGGAAGAGCTCATTTGTGGGATGTACTCACCAGTGACTCAACACATAGAGTATGTCTATTTTTTCCTATTATTTTTTTGCTGTTGCAAAGATTAGTTTTCACCTCCTTTGTCTGACAGACAACACTTTCTTCACTTCCAAAAATAAATTTAATTGTGGGATGCTCAGAAGACATGTAATTATGACTAACACTTCTCTGTGTGAATAAGAAGCTTGAAAAATACCTTGTTTTGATTTTAAGCTTTTTTTAAGTTCATGACAATACAGTTTACAAGAACACATAGGCATACACAGAAGTTAGTTGCTGGTCCCCTACTTCGAGCTGGATTCTTCCTGAAGAATGGGACACCTTTGTAAAAATGACACATTATTATAACCACATAGTGTTTCTATACATATATGCTCTTAAATACTCTTGATTATTTTGGCAGCAAAATCGAAACAATAATTTCTGTTAGCACTTCATTCAGCACTATCTTCCACAGTTCTGTGTGTGTGTTTTGACATTCTGATTCGTGACCCAATTCCCAGATAAAACTTGGCAAAGGATTTTCCCTGTAGAAGTTTTGTAATGCTGCTGATGGTTGACTAAGGACATCCATGGAAACAGTATTCCACAGAAATCCAGAGAATCACATACATACTCACTTTCCAGAGCACAGAAACTCCATAAAGCTCTTCAGTATTTGGTACATTTTTTTTCTTTTTAATTGCAAATAATAGATAGTACTCCTTTGAGATTGGTATTAGGGTATGAGAAAGTATGTGACACAATAACTGCATTTCAAACACACTTTATAAGCGTGGATCTTCCTAAATATCTCCAGAGTAATAACCTGAGTTGAGAGCCATACATTTGAATCTTCTTCTTGCTTGGATATTCATCTCTAATACAATTTGTGGAGGATTTAAATGAATGCAGAATTAGAAAATATATTATTGTTGTTACACAGCTCCTTCTCTTTCATGTTCTGTAGCACTGGTACAATCAAAACCAAACAAAATTCAGGACTTACAGATGGTAACTCTAAATATTTACAATTCACATGTTGCATAGAATTATTAAAATTTAAAGAATGTAAAAGCAGAAAATATTTTCTGATTTTAACAGGAATTAGTCATTTAAGGAGACACATGAGCTTTTGAATTCTGGCTGCTTACTTAGTAGGTGAAGTGTCAGTGATCTGATGTCAATTGCAGGCTCTAAAAAGATCAGAGATTTAGGCAAGCAAATCAGATGTCTGTATGAATAAATAAAAACCTTTTTGATGCACATGTTGAAGATGGTAAGAGAACTAAACTTTCCACATAGATTTAGCTATACAGAATGCTCTGGGAGAAACTGAAAGGTATTTCAAGGTGGAAATGGCCTAAACTCTGATTTTCCCACATCTAACAGCAGTAAGAGAATTGGTCATGCACACTCTCACAGATACATGGCTAATCCTCACACACACTACCTAAACAGACTATTCTTTGGCCAAATGTATAAACTTTCACAACCTGCTATGCCCATAGGTGTTCTCAGAGATTTAAAAGGATAAGTTTATTTCACTTTCTGTTCTTAAATGACTTATTCATTGCATACATTGTGACCTGTTTCACTTGTTGCGTGGGAAACACCCAGATTTTTGCTTTGCTTTGTAATTTTGCTCCTTATGGGTTTTCTTCCTATCTGGTTTCACTAGTTTGTATTTATGTTCTGCCGGTCCTTAAAACAAAGAGCCAAAAAGTTACAAGTTAGAGATAATAATAGAAAATGCTTGCTGTTCTGTCATGTCGTGTTTTTATCCTCAGTTTTATCACTCAGATTATTTAACAAAACTAGGCTTCATAAAACAGGCGGGTGGGCATTTAGCTTTTTTCACTATGTACAAATAGGCATATGTCAAATACTTTCTTCACCAAAAAATAAACACCAAACAAGTCAAGAACTTGTTCCATTTCAGTGATAACTGAATACACTGCCTGCTATTTGACCTATGAGCATGCTTGCTTTATAGACATCTATATGCACTATGATTTTCTAAGGCTGAGTACTGGGTGTAGAAATCCATTTCGGATAGCTAACTTACTCTAAAGAGGTCCAACTGAAGAGGTTAAAAGCACAATCCAGATTAAAACTGGTAGACCAAAATGGATTACCCAGTTCAATGTCCTTATCCTCCTGCCTATCCATTCTTCAAATGACACGCATTCAACACTGTTTGGGAGTCTAGGTGATTCTTAAATGATCACTTAAACAATATTCAGTAGTTAGAGCTCCCTGTTCTTCACTATAAGACAGATGTTCAGCACACCTGAAATTCTGCTCATCTCTTTAGAAAAATGTGCAACTGGTAATAAAATTAAAATATAAAAAATTCTTAATGCCTTCGTAATTGTACATGTCCTGTGGGATAAAACGTATCTAAACCACAAAAAGTAAGCTATTATGATTTATTTGTTATAACATATGGTAAGATTTATTTCAATTATTTGTAAAAGTACCAATCAGTAACCTCAATCATTATAAGAAGCACCTTCAATGCCATGTGCTCCATTCCATTTGACACTGTTGTTGATTTACTTACTTTCTATGAAAAGTTGTCATGAAATTTTACTTGGAAAACTGTCGAACCATTTTCATTACACTGTATTGTTGTGTTATTCACAATACCTGATCCCTAAGTATTCTAAAAGGGAGGATCCTTTTCAAAGGGAACAATGTGAAATAGACTCACACGGGCTCATTTTGCAAGTATTTGCAAGTATAGTATTGCATACAAGCAAGCTGGTTATTTTTATATATATACATATATATAGTGCAGCTTAAACTAGCTTAACACAAGTGACAGAAAGTGACCTGCTTTCTTGTCTCTTGCATATTCAAAGCTCTATATCCTTGTTAACATACAAATGTGTTTATACTAAATTAATTACAGATTTTTAATTTTGAGCAAGACTGTTTAAAAGTTATATATTTCCATCAAGATTCCTTGTGAAGGAAGTGTATAAAGTACTATTATGTAATTTAAAAAATTTTTTTTAATAGTACTAGATAATAAGGACACTCTGAAGAGCAGAAAATACACACAAATTCTTCCAAATCTGAAAGTAAATGCAATGTGAAAAAATGTGGCCCAGAGTAATGCAAAACTTATAATGAGTCTTCTGAGGAACCTCTTTAGTTTTTATATTTGCGGTTTCTGTGGAAGATGCTCGTAGGGCAGGCTGCATGTTATACAGTTCCCTTGGCCACAGACTACTGAGACTGAGTGAAGCTTGCCATGAATTCTCAGCTTCCCTCACAGAAATAGGGAAAGTCGAAGAAAGGGAAAATTGGGAGATAAAGAAACTCTGAAAAATCACGTTATTTATTTTCTGGTAATTTATTTCCCATAAGCTCCTACATTGGCAGCTTACTGGAATAACTTTTTGTGACTACACTGGAAGGTAATGTCAAGTTTCCACTGGTGGTGTAAATTAGAAAACCCACCCAGATAAAACAGGTGCTAACAGTCCTGCTGGGAGATGTTTCGTGCGTTTTGCTGACTTGATGTACAATGTGGCCTAGATTAAGGCACATTTCGTATTTCTATCAAAATTATGACACATTTTGGGGGGGTTAAGCAGAATACACTGACATGCAGACACATTTGGCTTAACTCTTTCGTAGCAAACTCCTCATTATTTTCAATAGAATAATTTAAGGAGCATTTAATAAAAATATCTATCAGTGAACCATGTAGCTTCATTCCAGAAAACTGTTCCAAACTAAGCATTGACTTTGCAATAAGAGACCACATATGCAAACTAAAAACTGATTTACTGGAGGCATTTGGGGAGAATTTTACCTTAGAGAATAATAAGTATTGGTATGTAGAAGGCCTCCCAGGCAAAATTTTTTAGGAAATGATGCTGGAGTTATTTAATTATTAGTTATTTTTTGAGGAAAAAATGACAATCTTATTTAAAACTGAAATAGCTTCCACTTCCTTTTCCAACAGATATTAGGGAACACGTACATCAAATTCTTCCAACATGCAGTCCAAACACGAAATATGACCAGTAAACCCAGAAATGTGAAAACAAATTAACTTCTCAAGTACTTGGAGAATTCAACAGACATATGTACTGACCTGCTGATAAAAGAATGCATGAGGTCACTGTTGAGGTCAAAGCATGAGCTGGGGTGTGTATTGTTTTTAAGAAAATGGTACAGTGGGAATTGGATCCCTTCTGGCATGAATTACAGTCAGCCCTGTCAGGAACACAAAAGCAACAATTGGTGTTGCAAATTTTTCACCTAGCCCCTTACTTGGTGCTTGGAAGCCTTAGAGCGAATGTGAGATAATTTCTGTAATGACAAATACAGAATACAGTTTGTTTGTTTGTTTCTGTCTGTACACATCAGCAAGTTAATGAATAATTTAGTTATTCTAAATAAAAACCAATCCTAATCATAATTTTTAGATGGCCAAACAGATCATTATAAACATCTGCTGGTCATTTTCATATAAAATCAAAAAATGCTCTATCCACAAACACCAAAAACAGTCTACCACATAAGAGAAGAATTCAAAATTTTACTCTGATCATCTATATAATGGTGTGAGCTCACTTCTCTTGTCTTCCTTTCTTACTCATTCTTTCTGTTTCTTGTCTTGTCTGCATTTTCTCTCCCCATTTTTATACAGTAGTCTCAGCAGCGGACATGGTAAAGCACAAAATACAGCAATGGTAACTTCTGAAGTGCTTTTGTGCTATTACAACAAATTGTGAGAAGAAAGTTTTGGATTTTTGATTGGAATATAGGGCTGGGTTTGAACTCAGAAAACCACGGATTTATTTCAATATCTTGCACGAATTTCTTAAAAAGTTAAATACGGCAGAATTTAACTTAGAAAGTTAAATAAGAGCAGAATTGATCAAAAGAAAAACAGGGCAAAATTTTCTTCCAGTGTCTGCGAGTAACTTGCTAATGCAGGACTCTCATCTCCACAGGCCTGAGGCCACCACCACCACCACCATGAAAGAGCCTTATATATGCACTAAGAACACAAAATTGAAGATAAATACTACCCTGGAAGGACCTTTTTTAAGGCAATGATAAAAAGAACTCTGTTTAAACACCATGTTTCTCAAAGACATGCTCTACTCTAGTGAGCCTTTTTACCATCTTTTTTTTAATTACTCAACACTTCTGAGTCAGCAAAGTACCAGTGTCTAAATATTTATGGAACTTGGCAACTTCTGAAAATTGGAGGGCAATGTGAAAATGCACACTTCTTTAAAACAGTGGAGGGTTCTCTCCATTAGGTCAAAAGGGAGTCTACAACAGAGTCTTCATTTACTAGATTTAATTAAACCTTTGAAAGAATTCCAGTTCTCTCCTTCACCACTACTTAGTGCATAGCAACTTCATTTAGCTCACTCAAAAAAAGCAGCTTTTAGAAATAAGGGCAGTACAACCAGTGACGGAGTGAATCCTCTAAAAAATAAGTAAACAAGTAAACTACAAGGCATTTCACTTCATCTCTTGAACTTTGCAACTGGAATTCATCCAGATGCACTTCGTGCTTTCTGAACCCTCCCTCTTGACTACACCAGAAGTCATAATGCTACAGCTTGTGCAGGAGAGACACCAACAGTTTGCTCCTATCCATCTGGTCTTTTGATTTTATAAACATTCTAAGGTTTTTTTAATTAGATATATTTTTCATACTACCCTGGGAGTATTTACAGAATTTATAGAACATACCGTATTTATAGAACATTGAGCTCACCGAAACAAAAGTGTATATATTAGCAACTTCTGTAAGTACAGCCCTAAGTTTTCTGTAGGACTAAGGTTACGTGGCTGGTCCTCCAGCTGGAACTTAAAGTCCTTGGGAAGATAAATGCATGAAAGAACATAAGTTACTAGTTTTCCTCTATGTTTAGTTTTCAAATTACTTACTCAAATTGATCTAAGCCCTAAGGAAAAAGACAAGAAAACCTGATGGTGAATTGACATCACAGGTTATTAAAACCATTCAGATTAAACCAGACATCTTTAAAACCACAGGGATAATACCAGAGACTCATATTCAGGCTTTTGCTTTTGCTAGTGTACCTGAGCATTGCATTTTAAACCATGTTCAGCATAACATACATAGGAATATAAGGCCATGCTGTATATGTTTCCATGTCATGCTTCTAAACAGCTTTCATGCTTGTCTATCTCTGGCCCTTTCTTATAACTATGGTAAGAATTTTCCACATTTTCACAAGATCTCGTGTCTAGATTCCCAGTCACGGAAATAAAAGCACCTGGAACCACAGAAGGCAGTGAGATATCTGCTTGTAAGCTCAAGAGGGTCAGATTTTTTT
This sequence comes from Eopsaltria australis, assembly GCA_034509425.1. Classification (NCBI taxonomy): domain Eukaryota; kingdom Metazoa; phylum Chordata; class Aves; order Passeriformes; family Petroicidae; genus Eopsaltria; species Eopsaltria australis. The sequence goes on along the minus strand of JAVTVJ010001220.1, from coordinate 10,891 downwards.
TCTTGACTTCCCAGCCAAATGCTATAAGAGAAACATCAGAAAAGCTCAAGCCTATAAAATGAAGCCTTAACAAGCACTTAGGGCTTGTCACATTACTTCCAATTGTAGCCAATGAAGTGTAAAGTGCACGAGGAAACAATTTTTTAAATAGTTATCCAAGTGTTTTAAAGTTCCAAAATACTGCCAGTATTACTTGAAAAAAACAAGCATTTTAGAGGGGTTTTAGAGGGGGCACATATCTTCAAATACATTAATTCATACAATGCAACAATCTAAATCTTACAAAACTGTTTATGCCAAGAAATCCAAATGGAAGCTTTATATATACAAGAACTGTGAAAACACCCTTGCACATATGTTTACCCTGGAGTGTTACTGTTGATCTGTCCATGAGCTAAGTAAGAGCTCTTACCAAAAGAAAAACAACAAACACCTAATTTAAAATTGTTATTGGGAGAAATCACTGAGAAAATCTGTGTGACAGGCGAAACAGCCCACAAGGCTGGGATGCTGGTTAGTTATGTGTACAGTTAGAATACAGAAGACTACAACTATCTAACTCCATGAATTACTATTTATGAAAAAAATAAGTAATATTAACTATTACATGCAAATAGGTCTCAGTTCTCAAGTGCGGAAACCAAGGGACAAAGGAAATTCTTGTGGTGTTTTTTTTCCCCTAGAGAAAAATGCCATTTGTACATTCCCATTGTAATTCCAAAGAAATGCTGAAGAATCAAGAGGTATGAATAATTCAAACAAGGTTCTAATTAGCTGACAACACAAGCCTAAACAAACTATAATCTAATTGTTATAGAATTAAAGACTGCCAAAAGCTACAACAAAAATACAAATATTTCTATTTCAGGAATACTGTTTAGATTCACCTTTCAGAACTTCCCGGGTCTGGTGTTGGTCCAGATGCCACCTAAAAGAGTTGCTAGAAACTACATAGCTAAACAAATGTTTAAAGTTGATATAAACTATCAAAAAGGCAAACAAATCTGTGATCAGTTTGTGAGATTGAACACAACCTAGTCCCAAGAACAAACAAAAAAGTATCTTGGACAGACACTGCAAACGAACCCTGCCCAGACAAATATACCCAGACATAGAGCCAACTTAAAATAAGTTCAACTCTAAATAAGTATACCTCTGACTTATGTCATGTGGTCATCATTTAAAACATCCTCATTAGGAGTGTTTTAAATATTTCCTGCACAGCAGAAAGCTGCCAAATAGATTACTATATTTATACTACTTATTTCTGCTGAAACAAAACTGTTGTACTGTATTCTAACTATTTATGTATTATGTTTCAGGTCATAGTGGATTTAAACAGACAAGTTACATAAAAAAAATAAAATAAGGAGATTGTGTTAATATTTTAATTAACTTGATCAAAAGCCCTTACATGAAAAGGGATTAGTTAATGCTGTTGAAATAAGCAGTCTTTGTGATAACTTGCTTGTTCTACAGTTAATTTAAGCCAATTTGCCCATCTGTACCTTAATAGCATTGCCTATAACAGAGTCACCAGCTGTAATAGAGTTCATATTTAGAGTTAACATCACTATTTAGGTCCAGTTCAAAGTTTGTCAAAATCTTTCAGAGTGATCAGATCCATGGGCTCTTGACAGCAGGAGAAGGCTGGGAGAACAATTATTTCAATGAGTGAAAAAGCCATGACTACTCTCTATCTGGCCCCATGGCTGTGGACATGATTGTGGGGGACACAAGACGTTTTCTGACAAATACAGCATTTTGCATTTTGACATTTCATGGAGTATATGGTGATCACAATGGTAAGGCATAAATGTACATTGAAAGAGCAGGCAAGGGAAGTACACTGTAAATCCTTAACACAGTAACTTTAGAGATTGGGGTAAGAGGAAGAGAATGAAGAAAAAAAATGCCAGGGTCAATTGTTCTTTTTAAGTCACCCCCCACATTGTCATTCTCAGGAAGGGAGTATTGACCTGATGGACCACTGCTGCATGCTATTCACATGTGCCAGCACACTGGGGTGAGGAAGTAAGTGGAAGGGATTTGCAGTAGGATTCAAAGGGGAGTTTGTTCACGGAATATAATTACAGGCAAATAAAAGCTCAAGGTTAGGCAGGTTAGTGTGCATAAAAGTCAAGGAACTCCAAAATGGTGAATATGTAAAAGACACTGTAAAATCAAGGAGATTTGGCATTCTTTCCATGAAAGAGGCTCACACTAAGCTGCAACAGATGTAGGCAGCTTCTGTTCCAGCAAAGATCAAGGGCAGAGTGAGAAAATACATCTGGACAGAACATAGTAGTTTCAGTATGCACCTACTTTAATTCTTTCTCCTCCTTTTCTAACATTGTAATTGTATTATATTCTGGAAATAATGCAATACTGCCTAAAAATCTCAAACTTTTTGAGGCAACCAATTTTTGACATTTTACTTTCTAGCAGGAAAGCAGGGAGACTTTCTAATGTAAGTCATAATTTTAAATGTAGTAAGACAGGATAGTTTTTGTTGCCACATTAGTCTGTAATTAAAACACTAGATTGCTAGGACATTCTGTGTTACTTTATTAGCCTCATGTCTTGCAGTCTCTTTGCTATAATGCCAAACTTTTAAATACCAGGTATGTACAGTGACAAAAAGATGATTCAGTGACCAGCACGGTCACCTAGCCGTAATATACCACAATACCTCATAAAGCTTGATCATTTGTTGGATAGTCTTTATTTTTATTTTAAACATATGTAAGTGGTTAAAATTACAATAAGGGTGTCTTTCTTCCCTTCTGCAGCTAATTTCACAATGCAAACCCTGTTCCACCCTAACATTGCTAGTTTCTTTAATTACAATGGGAACCACAACTTGTTGCTTTCTGGCACCCTCTGGTGCTTTGCACATCACACCACAGACAGCATTTTAAGGACAGTTGCATGGTTTCTGTACCTCCATTAAAACATCTTCCCAGTAGTTGCATTTCCCAGCCCAACCAAGTAAAAGCTGATGATACTCATACGTGGTGTGTGCCCTCACTTATTTTTTGCAGATGTTGATGCTTAATGCTCAAAATCTGTCTAGTACCTCTTTTCTAAACTTAATCTGGACTCACCCTAAGGAACAGAGAGAGTAGTTCTGGCAAATCTGTAGAAGAGTGGCCATCTCATGCTCTCACAGTTGTCCAGATAATACAAAAATTCCAAGAATTTGAAAGCTCCCACAAACTTTCATTCACAAATGAGAAGATAGGGTGGCTTAAATATCTTTGGAAGTGAATAAAATAATTAAGAGTTCAACCAGAACTGCACAAGGCTCTTTACAGAGATGCATGACCTTGTGTGTGAGCCACAAACCAAAACTCACTCTCACTATGTTTCACAAGTGACCTGCATGTTACTGAAGCTTCGGAATTCTCCATTGTCAGGAGAGGCAGTGGCAGGTTATTTTAGGAAGAAGGATGAGTGAAAAGCCTGGGTACTCCACCCCAATGTTAAGAAATATTCTTTTGTGAAAAGTCTACCTCTCCGAGGAAACTCAAAGCTTCACAGACATAGAAGAATAAACTTTTCTAAATAAGACAAAGCACCCAAAATTATGAAAAGTCTAAGCAGAAGTGGGAGTGTTTAGAAAATCTTTAAATAGAAGTCCTCAACTATAACTATAAGAGAACTGGCATTTTGCCACAGTTCCAAAATAATCAGACATCTGAAAAAATCTAAAAAGCTGACAAAATCTCATCATTACAGAAAGCCTTGTTTGGGTATACTGTAAAATAAAACCACTTCAGATACATTGTTTATTTTCTTGTTCAGCTTAAATATGCGTTTTTGCTGTTCAGCTAAATATCACGCACTTTCTTCTCTATTTTTAAATCCAATAAACATTCTAGACATTCCTGGTATTTATAACATACTCTCCCTATAGAAGATGATAAAAATACACCATCATGAAGCACACATATTTACTGTAATCCGCTGCTGCTATCTGGGAAAAATCTAAAACCACAGGTGCTTTCTAGAATGTATGTCATAGTAAATTTGTGTGTATGTATTTTAATTGCATGTTTATGTTAAGACTTTTCAGTGTACCGCTATTAATGGAGGTTTCGAGGCCATTTATTCCTCACCTCTTTGTCTAAGCATATGCATTGCTAATGTATACTTGTTGAATTCCAAAACTGAAGGAAATGTTCACATGATATTTTTGAGGGGGAAAAACCCCACCACAGAAAAATGAACAAAAAATTGAAGAGCATGGAAAGCAAATTGCAGATGGGTGAAATGGAAAGACTGTAAACTGCATTTCTTCAAACAATAAATACTTCAAAGTGTACATCATCCATTAGTTTTCAAGCATACTGCAGCATTTAATCTCTGCATGTCCTCCCAATACAGTTTAAGTCAAGTTTCTGATTGATTGACTATCCTGACAAACACAGCTAAGGGATGGGGAGAAGAGATGGATGGGTGTGATGGTCATATCTCAGGGGCATGAGTGGTATATTCCAGATAGAGATTGAGGAAAGGTGAGTTTCAAGAAATTATAGGGGTAAGAGGGAGAAGGAAGGCAGTGTGGTAGAGAAAACAGCTGACTTTAAGGAACAAAAAGATCTTTTAGTGTTTGGTGGTCTTGGTCTACGGAAGTGAAGTGTGCAAAACCCTAATTCCAGTTCTAACCAAGCAAACCCAACCTTAACCTAATGAGTCAGTAGATTTCATGGAGACTACAAGTATTCATCACAATATACGTACTTTTCATGACGTGGTAATTTCATTAACATCTAGATGAGTTATTCTCATATGATTCTACAGAGTAGTAACACATGGGATTTGTAAGCGTAAACAAAAAGGCTAATAACAGTATACAATTTATACTTCATGAATAATGTACTTCTAGCCTAGTAAAGCAACACTCAGGACATGTTCCTGCGGCATTTTCTTTTATGGCTTCAGTCAGTCAAATGTGAGTGACTCAGGGGAATATGTATCTCAGTGCCTGATACCAGTGAGTAACTCTGAGCTGTTCTGTGAGCAGACATTGTTATAAATCTTGTGGTACTTTTAATGTTCTCAAATGTAATATTCTAAAAGTAAAGAGAACAGCTTGTTTCAGAGCAGAATAAAGAGGTCTCACAAAAAATCAAACTAGAATCAAACCATATCAAAAAAGAGATGATTTTGTTGCCTTTTCCTCCCCTTCCTTTCTAAGATAGTAACATGCTTAGGCAGGATGAATGAAGTGTTCCATTCTTCTCTACTAATCTCACACTGGCAGCAGTTCTTCCATCCTTTCCTCAGCTTCCTTGCTCTCTCATAGTAAAAATATGCTTGGTCTACCACAAAAAGGCAACTGTTACTCTGTCCAGCTGTCATCCTATCTATATTTTCTCTTTAATTTCTCAAGTTCCTGGAAATTTTAGGGTTTGTTTACAAAAGCACTTGGAATTCCTCCTCTTCCAATTCTCTGCTAAACCAGTTTGCCTCTCATTTTACTCAAATTGACTGTGTTGATAACATTAATAATCTCTTATCAGCAAGACTTGAAACAAGAATTCAAACATCTACATCCTTGAGATTCAACTACTGTTAACGCTTTTAACCTTGCCCTTACAGAAGTTGTTCTCTTTCCTTTCTTTAGTCTCTCCATTCATGTAGTCACAACGATGCCCAAAATGTATTCTTAGATAGACCCTCATTATTCCCTTTATCTTTTTCTTTTGAGGTTACACATGTCTCTAGCCTGGATATACTCATTTTAATTTTTACTTTAGTAATTTCATCTGCAAACAAAGAAATAAACTTCTATGTCTACACTAATAAAGATGTCATCCTGTAATTATCCTTCAATGTGCATTATCTATTTGCATATTTTCACTGTAGATAGATCTACATGCACTACTTTTTGCCAGAGAATTTTTAAATTTCTGTGGCACACAGGATTACATAAAAAAAGACATGAGCCCCTGTAAGGCATACATGAGTTTATAAAATGGCTTTGTTGATGTCTAAAACAAAGAAGGAAACCCCAATCCTGAAGTTCAGCTTCTAAAATCTTATCCTCATTCATGATTCAAGCGTTTGAAATATAGGAGACTTCAGTGACAGTTGGCTTCAACACTCCCTGAATGCCAAACAAATTACAAATGCTCTGAGGCCATCTTGTACATTGTACACTGAACACTGCATTGCAAGTGTCTGGATGTGTCAAACATGCTCAAGAAAGTTTTCCCTCAAACAGCTGAAGAAGGTCACTGGGGAAGGATGTGGGAATGGGATTAGTTCTTAAAAAGAAGATCACACCCTGAACCTACCTAGGAAATGAGAGGACTTGTCCAAGAAAGCATCTTCAGAAGGCTAGTTAGGACACGCTCCTGGCTATGACAGTATTGGGCCCTTGGTTTCTGGTAATCCCAGAAAGGCTAGAAGTTTATTGTAAATCACCTACCTAGTGAAAAAACTCACAAATCACAGCTAGTTAAGCAAAATATATATGGGCCTACTTGAAAGTACCATCAGAAAATAAGATATCTGAATATGTATCAGGTTGAAAAGTCTCATTTCCCTCAGAGAAAAACATCTGCTTATATTCTTTCATAATGGAGCTATATCAGTCTTGTCTGCTCTTCCACCTAGAGCTGCCAGTGTGGAAAGGTAGGAGAGAACAGATTGTGAAGTGCTTGTAACCAGTGTGGATCTGATGTGTATTTAATCCACAGTGCCCCTCCAAAAATTATTGCATGAGACTTTATTCTGCCAAACCATGAGAGCTGGATTCAAAACCGCATAATTAACAGGTAAGTAAACCCTTGTGAACATACAAGCTGTGCATTACCACAACACAGTTTTCCCAGGGAATGGGGGGCATGATGTTTTTGGCACCACTTAAAAAGTCCAAGGAAGAAATGCAATTGATGGGAGCTTGCTAACATTTGGGGACAGGCTCATCTACGCTGAGGGCAAAATATCCTCATGAATTCCCAGCTGGACAACAACCTGGCTTGAGGCTGCACAAAAGTGTGGACAATATGGCCTGAATTTTAAAAGAAGGGGGTCATACAGATGTAAAAAGGGGTCATACAGGTGTCACTGCAGAAGAAACTGTCCTGCACATTAAAGCAGCTGGGATTAGTTCTCAAAATTCAGATTGAATTCCCAGTTTCCCAAGGGACCATATTTCTTTATTCAGTGAAATTTCTGAATATATTTCAATCTGTCACACTTGTGTGGAAAGCTCACCTGAAGCTGCTCCAAAGCACAGAAATTATATCTTGAATCCACACAGCCAAACTACCAACAACTGCAGCAGTAAAGCCAGGAGAATTCTTACAGTTCAAAACTGTGCAGGCAGGAAGAGCTCACATGTGGGCCCACCTGACAGTGAACATAGGGATGACATTTTCAGGCTTCCCATTCCTCAAAGAGCTATGCACAACCATACCACACACATTTTCACATGGAATTCATGAACCCTCAATGCTTACTTTATACACAATCATCCTGTTTTTCACAAACGATTTTTAGACACAAAATATCATGCTGATGTTCTCATCCTTGGATATTGACATTGCTGGACACAGACAGGTGCTACTCCACAGTGTCTGCCCAGCTCTACAAGACACTCTGGACAGACAACATATGCTATAATACACAGGTTTAAATCCTTATTATATTTATGAAACAATTCATAAGAAATACTAAAATCCTTTCACCACAGTAGACTTACTCAGCAAACAAGCAAACTTCACCAATTCTCTTACAAATTTCATTTATTTAAGCTTCTGAGATTATGAAATGATTTATCCCCCAGTATATCTCAGGTTCTCAAATTCTGTGTGCAACATCAAATTGGTGAGCATAATGAAAGCCATGGAAATCCTGGTAAAGCTAACTGGGTGCTGCTGGGCTTCACAGGTTTTTAGTTTTAATGATCTTGGACCTACGGAGCCAATTCAACTTGTCTGCAAGTACTTTATATATCAGTGCCAAAATGAGCATAGAGTGCAAGACATTGCAATAGAACTAACTAAAGGAAAACTAAACCCCAAGCATTTTATATACATTTAATATAAACATTAAAATATGTTTACAATTTAAAGTAACAGCTGAATTGAGATGCCTCAAAAATCACTTGAAAGATGATGCCATTGGCAAGAGGAAAATCAAATTGTGAGTGGAACAGAACTTGGGAATATTGGTAGTGATTAATTATGAACTGGTATCAATATCATCCACAGAGAGTATCAAGTATTTCCAGCAGCAGACAATCCATGTCAGTGCTCCCTAGCTTTTTTAAAGCAAAAATGTCTTAGACCTCCTGAAAATGGCTATCAGTGGCCTTCTGGAAAGGGTATCAAATGGCAGATGAATAGAGAAAACATTTCCCCTTAATTGCAAGTTAGGAGAGCAAGGATTATGAAAACATATGTGCATGAGGAGGGTAGTGGGATTCTTGATGTTTATTAACCAAAAAATTTTGAATGAAAGCTGTGAATGAATGGCTAACAAACATATTGGAGTATTCTGACTGTTGATGGTTTCATGGCTGATGTTCTGGCAAATTCTGAGAGGACACGGCTACATACTGGTGTATGTCAAACATACAACATGCAAACTAACTTTGACCACTGTCATACTTTTTTTCCCTGCATATCACAAACACCTTAAGAGTCCACTGCTATAAGGAGAAGGGAATCGCCCTACAATTAACTGAGTTTGCTAGCAAAACGGAGCACTGACAAGAAAAATTACCAGAATATCTGGTAAAATTGTGCCTTTGGTTAGGTTAGACCAGTGCACAGCCCAAAGGAAACAAACGAAGAGCAGGCTCAAAACCTGTTGTCTCTGAGAGAAAAACTGACACGTTTGAATGACTTTAACTTTAGTATATTTTAAATCTCCTAACTCAGTTTACAAATCAGCAGTATAGAACCAGTATGTGAAAAGGCTGGAAAATAATTTGATCAGTCCATAGAAATAAAACAATTTAGTAAGGAAATTGTATCAATGCAAGGATAAATAAATATATTACTATGAAGTTAAAGAGGCTAAATGTGACACTTTAGTCACTGTTCAAACACAGATGTATGACTATGCACAGCATTTTCAAAGAACCTGGTTTGACACCCAGAGCACCCGGGACATATTCTTTGGCCTGGCTGAGTTGAGAGAGGGGCTTATGGGAGGAGAAAGATGGACACAAGGAGAGCCACAAGTACTGCTGCAGCATGAGCATGCACTGACCATATTTCCCCCAAAGCTACATGCAGCTAGAGATGAAATCCAGAACCCCTATGCCACATAAAAATGCAACAGGGAACATACACCAATGAAGTTTTGGAGATGCAAACAGTGCTAGAGTGAATAGTTCTCTCTGCAGCTTGTCTTTCTCTCATGGAAATGAAGCTGGCTAGACAAGAGTGGTGGGTCTCTAAGCAGCCCTAGAAGGCCACTAACCACTTACATAACCTTGGGAAATCACACTACTTTGCTGTGCTTTTGTCTCTCCTTGTTTGTCTTGCCTGTCTGGAATGGCAAGTTTTAACATGATTAAAGTAGAAAGCGATTATCTCTTGATCTGATGCTGGAGTTCCCAAAGTTCTCAGCTAGGGCCACTAGGTGCTGCTGTAATATGAGCAATTAAAATAATAACTACTATTAAGGAAATTGCATATATTCTTTCTATGGATTGTTTCAAAAAGCATGAAAGTCAGAGAAAAAACTCATTCTAAACCTCCACACTTTTTGAACTGTAAGAATCGAAAGACCCCATTATTCACTTCACTAGTACTCAAAGATTTTCCCTTTACCTTTTGACACTTAGCAGAAAAAAGCTGCAGACACCTTCCACCTTTAAAAAATGTGCTTCTTTTTCTATTTAGTTTCCATTTTTAAACCCAGTTTCAACAGTTTGCTATTCTGCAAGCTCATCCAAATCACCATACTCCAAAATCCTTGCCAGCTAGACAATTATGCACCTTATTTATATGTTATTTGAATGTGAACAGAAAGGCACAGACCTCAGCATGGGAGAACATGACTTAAATTGCAAATGATTCAATAAATGCATGGTGATTTTACAGAGGCTCAGATTTTGTGTCTGTCACTTTCACAGTATTCTAAGGAGGTTTCATCTTATTAAATGTAGTTGTCTAGCCATAAACACAGTAAAAGATTAATAACACTTCTTATGAATCACAGTCACTAAATGCTTCTTGTCTGAGAGTATTAAAAAGTCTTTAGACAGCTGCCAGCTATAGCTCAGAGAGCTATATGACTAAAGTGCTATTTCTGAAAGTCTTGGAGTCAGTTCATCTAACTGGACTTCACAGTGGACAATCCAAAAGGCTATTTATATTTAAAAGCAATTTGGCAAGTGTTGTTCATCAAACCAGCTTTCCAGACACAAAGACTCCACTTAATAATTTATTCTTGGATTTACTGCCCTTAAACTGAAGCCTAATGACATTATTTGGATCCTCAGAAGAGCAAGTCTGATAAGGCAATTCTGGATTAATTAGAAGTGATGAAATTTTGCTGCCAGGTTATTTCAAAATCCAAAGTTTGCACAGAAACAAAGTTAAAAACACTAAGAATGTGTGGAAAATAATACCAGGAACCTGTATGAAAATTAGGACTTTATGGTAAAAAAATGGGACAGAATATTCCTATTTTATATAAATCCTTATCAAAAAGCATTTTAGGAAGGTGCAGTGGTGCCAACATAAACTAAAAATATATTTTATTCTTACCATTTGAGACTGGCTCCGTGGACAGCCATTGATATCTTCAACCTTTTCATTTGCTAAACAAAAACAGTGAGGGGAAAAGCAAAAGTAAACAATGAGATAAAACTTTCCAATCCCCAAAAAAAAAAAAAAAAAAAAAAAAAAAATAAAAA